>CAMAOG010000196.1:0-19678 GCA_945859605.1 Lumbricus rubellus | reverse complement strand
GCGCAGCTCTACTATCGTCGGCAGAGAACGGACGAAACGCTCGGCGATTTGCTGCACGACATCCGGAGACTCGTCGTCCTCGCCTACCCTGTTCCGTCCAACGAAACGACGGAAATCCTTGCGAAGGACGCCTTCCTTGAAGCGATCCGCGACCGAGATCTGTCTCTCAAGGTGAGGGAACGCGAACCGAAGACCATCGACGAGGCGTATCGAACGGCTCTACGCCTGTCCGCGTATCTACAGACGTCGGACCTGGAGGATCGTCAACGGCCAGCCAATCGAGTGAGAGGAACGCAAGAGGGTGACGCGGGTGGACAGCTCCAGTCGCAATTGGACGGTTTCTTCGCTTCGCAACGTAAGTGGCAACAGGACATGGAGGGGAGGATCTGCCGACAATTGGACGAACTCCGAGGCTTGCATCGGACGAGCTTCGACGCCGAACGGACGGTTCCATCTACCGTCCGTACTCATCCCCCGCCGCCGCAAGGGAACGCCTCAGGTGGTCCCGGACGCGGGATAACCTGCTTCAACTGTGGACAGGTGGGCCACGTGGCTCGCCGATGTCGCCAGCGCCAGCAGTTCTCCAACCGCCGTGACGACAAACGCACATCGGACCCGCCGATGTCGGAACAGGACGGAACCACCGTCACCAACCACACAACGAGAGTCAGAGCTTCGGGTGTGACGAACAACGCGATCTACATCCGCGGAACGATCAACGGACAGCAAAGAAATTGCCTAGTGGACACTGGGTCGGAGGTAAGCCTAGTTCCCTCTGCTGATGTTGATGGTATGACGCTCCAGCCCAGCGCTCGCATTCGTTTGGCTGCTAACGGAACGCAGATTAGAGTTTTGGGCCAGATTGATGTTGCAATAGGGATTTCTAGAGGATTTTCCATTGGCACTAGTTTTCTTGTCTCTGACCAGATTGGTGAACCAATGCTTGGCATGGATTGGCTGAGGCAGCATCGTTGTCGCTTGGGTTTTGGACAGGGTGCACTGTTTATTGGTCGACGCCGCATTCCTTTGGTTAAGGGCAATGGCTCGCTTTGGTGTCGCCGGGTAATGGTTGCCGAGGAGACTACTGTTCTCCCTCGCTCGCAATGTGATATCCCTTGTAAAACCCAATATCGCGATTTCACAACCTCCGCTCAGGCATGGATGACGGAATCCAAGGAGATCCAGCCCGGTGTGCATGTGGCCCGAGTTGTGTTGGATGATGATGCTGATGTTGCTTGCATTCGTGTGGTGAATTTAAATGAACAACCTGCCCTGTTAGCAACTGATCAAATGTTAGGCGACTTACATCCCGTAGAGGTCGAAGTAAGGGATGGTAATAGGAGACAGACGGGTGCCACTGACGACAATTCTCTGGTCGGGACGCTAATGGACGACATTTCTGAGGATGTCCCGGCGGATGTGAAGGAACGGCTAAAGGAGTTGTTGGTTGAATATGACAGCATTTTCTCGACCACGGACCATGACTTAGGAAAGATCATGATTTCCCAGCACAAGACTGACGCCGGAGACTCTCGTCCCGTGAGACGATCCCTACGCAGACAGCCGCCCCCGTATCAGGCTGCTATTGACGCACAACTAGACCAGATGTTGACTACCGGTGTTGTTGAACAAGCTGTCGGTGAATGTTCTGCAAATGTGTTGGTCGCCGAGGAGACAGAGAAGTCTTTGCAGTTTTGTATTGAAGACGACAAATTGATTAGGTCTCATCTGACGCGGAAGGATACTAATCCTTTTTCCGGACTTTTTGCCTGTCTTTGGCTCTACTCTTACGCTGTGTGTTTCTGCGCAATTGATTTGTATGACGGATATGTCCAATGTTTGATGAATTGTTGTCATGAGAACGAGACCGGTCTGTCTACGCGTGTGTTGATTCGGTATTGTGGATGTCTCCTGGGGACGGTTAGTCTTGTTCCTGTCGGCAGTATCGGTTTCGCTATCTGTGGTTGGTTTTTGGACTGCGGATTTGTGTCCTTTGACCCCGGAGGAAATCAGTTAGATTTTGTTCGACTGATTCGGGAGAGACTCGCCTATCTGGTCTATGTGGCTGAACTGTCGGGAGGATTCGAGAAGGCAGCATGGGTGATTAACAGACCTCCCGCTGAAGCAGCGAGCGATGCCACAGCTTCTTCGAGCCGTCGGCCGCGACACCGCTGGAAAGAGACACTTACCAAGAAAGAATCTTCGGAGGACCAACCGGGCACCGTTAGCAACGACGCCACGACCGAGCGGCCGAGGATCCGGACTTCCGCACCGAGAGACGGAATGCGCGAAAAAGAAACGTCGGAAAAAGATTCGGACGATGACGACTACGACGGAGCAGCGGCGGGTCTAAATCGACCTCGCCGTACTGTTCGCCGGCCTGCGCGTTTCCAGTAGGAGGCGAGGCAGCGGCGGCGCACGAGTTTGTCTCGTTGGCGCTCGCCTCTCCGATGGCGCACGAGTTTGCCTCGTCGGCGCTCAAGCTTCCTCGACGGCGCAGGGTTCCACATCGGCGCACGAGTCTGTCTCGTCGGCGCTCAAGAATCCTCTTCGGCGTGCAGGTTCCATGCCTGCGCGCGCTTCCACGTCGGCGCACCTGTCTCAACGGCGTTTGGTTCTTCGATGGCGCACGGGTCTTCATCCACGTCGGCGCACCTGTCTCAACGGCGTTTGGTTCTTCGACGGCGCACGGGTCTTCATCTTCGTCGGCGCTTGCTTCCCCGTCTGCGCGCAAAGGTGCGCACAAGATTCCACGACGGCGTTTCCACGGAAGGGAATTCTGCGGGTATAGTTTCCCTAGTGCACGATGACAGCGACCTCGGTCGCTGCGGACATTCCGTGCCTAGGTAGAACGTGAGCAATTTTTGGTTAAAAGCAGTTCCTTTTATTGCCAAAAAGAGGGAAATTTCATTAAAAGAGGGAAATTTCATTAAAGGGGGCGAAATTCTATTAAGAGGAAAGAGAAGAATTATTTCTTGGTCGAAAGGAAGCAGTATTTCTATTATGAAAATGAAGAAATTCCTTTAAACAGAATCATTATTATTTTTATGAAAAAAGACGCACTTTCTGTGAAAAAGAAGCACTTTCTTGTGAGAAGCAGTTTTTATTGAAAGGATAAGCATTTTTCCTTTTCTCATATAAAGTATCATTTTTAGTGCGAGGCAGAAACGCCATTTTCCTTTTTATACTGCAAAACATTTTTGTTTGTGAAAACGAAGCATTTTCCCTTACGCACAGCAATTTTTGTAGAGACATTTTTCTCCTGTGAACTGACATAATCGTTTCATTAATCGTGCGATTATTTGCGATTATTCGCACGCAAGCCACGCTAGTTGTATTCTTATCGTGTTGTAATTGTGATATGGACGTGGGTGCAGAGCATGAACTCTTGTAAGCGGCTCTGTATGGTTGATGGTTTAGAACTGTGTGTTAATTTCGTACGTTGAAATTGTGACTACGTTATTATTTCTTTGATCACTCAATTCTTTGCAATCTTGGACCGTGCTAATGATTTTACAAGCCGTGCCGGGCTTGCATTAATATCTTAAGCCGTGTGGCTTCTTCTTATTTCTCTTGATTATTTGAATCGCTTGCAATCATAGACTACGCTATAAAATAAAATAAAAAATTTAAAAAAAAAACCCAAGGGGGTTGTGCCCAGACAAGCATCCGCACCAAAAAAAAGCTCCTTGTGGACCACTTTGTGGCACAATGACCGGGAATTAATTGTCCAGAGTTACGACGACACCCAACGGGGTACTTTTGGTTTCTCTGTTTTGATCACGCTGTTATATTATTCGCTCTGTTTTGCTTATATGTTACGTGGCTCCGAGGGGGCCTCGGAACTTTGGTCAGGGGGGGGGGGGGTTAGAGTTTTGGCTCAGCTGTTGCAGCTGGTTGTTTGCTGCTACTGCCGGTAAATAGATTGTGTGACGTAACGCTGTTGCCCCCGCTGGCTGCCACTAGGCGTAAACTGTTTTGGCCTGTTAAGCTTAAACTGCATTGGCTCCGCCCACTAGGCGTAAACTGTTTTGGCCTGTTAAGCTTAAACTGCATTGGCTCCGCCCACTAGGCGTAAACTGTTTTGGCCTGTTAAGCTTAAACTGCATTGGCCCCGCCCACTAGGCGTAAACTGCTTTGGCCTGTTAACCCTCGGGCTACCAGGGGGGGTGGTATCCACCCCTCCCCCCCCCTAGGTTTTTCCCAAATCAATTTTTTTTCGTTAAGAATAAAATTTTGACGTTTTAGGTAGCTGTAGAGGATTCATTTGCACACATTCTGAGCTAAAACGTGTGATGATATACCATACCATTCAAAAGTTATTCCCGATATACCCGAGGCACCAGGGGGGGGGGGGGATACCACCCCCCTTAGATTATCGGCTGTATCTTATCCGTCCTTTGACATGAAGAGACACCAATTACACCATTCTGTAGAGGGAATGTGGGGCTACATTTTGGTGGTCACGGAGTTGTCTTTTGACAACCGGAAGTGCTCAAAATAAATTAAAAAATAAATAAAGGTGTTTTATTTTCATAAAATTTTCATGTTTTTCCTATTTAAAATTATTCATAATTTATTTTTTAAGAGAAATAAATTATGTCATTCTATAGAGTGCATTTAGGGCTATTTTTTGATACCAATTAATTTGACATTTGATGACCGGAAGTGCTCAAAATAAATTTAAATGTGTGAAAATGTTGGGGGTTTTTTACAACGCAAACCGATAAGTCTGCGTAAACGTTTTTCAGCATGTTTTACATGTTTTTTCTCTTTTTATTGTAACTAAAACTAACTTATTACTAGTTTTTATAGTTGAATATTGGACTTTATTATATGTAAACTATTTTTAATTAAATAAATTATGTTAAAACACACAGAATCTAATATTTTGCTTATGCGAAAGTATACATTTTGTGGAATCGACGGGTGCCTACGGTAAAAAAATTCATAACTTCGGGGTGCTTTCGTATATTTTAAACCTAAATATACCATTTTGTGCAGAAATGAATGCTGAATCCATAGGTGTACTACAAGTTATGATATCTCAAACCAAACCCAAAATCCAGGGAGGGTAACCACCCCCCCTTGGTAGTCAGTGTTACAAAAATAGCGTGGTAGCCTGAGGGTTAAGCTTAAACTGCATTGGCTCCGCCCACTAGGCTTAAACTATTATATCGGCTTGTTTAGGCTTTAACTATATCGGCCTGTTTAGGCTTAAACTATATCGGCCTGTTTAGGCTTAAACTATAGCGGCCTGTTAGGCCAAAACTATATTTCGGCCTATGCTGTTGCGTATATAAGAAAGCTCGTGTCACGGTTGCGACACAGACGAATGGTCTAGCGAAGAACGCGGTAAAACGCGTAGTAGCTGGCTGATGATCTGGCTTGACGAGCGGTAAAACGTTTGTTGAGTGACACTGTTGTGGAGAGAGGTAAAATCCTGAATCTGTGCCTCGAGCTCGAACCTTCGGCCTCTTCAGGTGCTCCTCCACGTGACTGGGGTTCGGTTTCCGACTACCGCAACCTAGCTGACGGACGAAGCTGCTACGACGACGATCCACGGCTGGTGCTGCAGGGACCGATACGACGGTCTGCCCTGCCCTTCGACGACGATCCACGGCTGGTGCTGCAGGGACCGATACGACGGTCTGTCCTGCCCTTCGACGACGATCCACGGCTGGTGCTGCAGGGACCGATACGACGGTCTGTCCTGCCCTTCGACGACGATCCACGGCTGGTGCTGCAGGGACCGATACGACGGTCTGTCCTGCCATTCGACGACGATCCACGGCTGGTGCTGCAGGGACCGATACGACGGTCTGTCCTGCCATTCGACGACGATCCACGGCTGGTGCTGCAGGGACCGATACGACGGTCTGTCCTGCCCTTCGACGACGATCCACGGCTGGTGCTGCAGGGACCGATACGACGGTCTGTCCTGCCCTTCGACGACGATCCACGGCTGGTGCTGCAGGGACCGATACGACGGTCTGTCCTGCCCTTCGACGACGACCCACGGCTGGTTCTGCGGGGACCACTGTTGCTAGTACGCTCAAGCCTAGTCGGCTAATCTTCAACCTACAATTGAAGTCTTATCCTGCGGACAATTCTACGACACCTGAACGACTGGGGCTGGTTCTCGGATCCTGGTGAACTTTCGCCCAGCCCTAGTCCGCAACACTATATTAAATATTAAATCGTTTTGCTTTGCGGCCGCCTATCTACTTCCTTACTTCTTGTCGGAGACGATGCATATAAATATATTAGGATATGCGCATGCGCGATAACCTATAAAGCTATAACCACGGCTTAAGTGAGATGATTTGATAATCCAAGGTCTGCGCCTGCTATATGACTTCCATACTAGAGTAAAATCTGTTAAGAGAATAACAAATCGAAATATAGCCTCTACGGCTACGCGTAGCGCAAAATGCGCCTAGGCCCAAAACTACCGCTCCCGGAATGAAGTAATGAGCAGAATTCAGAACAGACGGCTGCGCTACTTTGGGCACATGGTCAGGATGGAGAACACCAGATACCCAAAGATAGCCTTCAATGGGGAGGTGCAAGAAAGGAGAAAAAAAGGAAGACCGAAGAAATGACCCCATCTCCTGACAGTCCTCCTTGATCATGTCCTCTATCGTTTCTAAAGTTCGTCTAAAATCGGTTCAATATGTACTCAATTCAACTGCTAGGTTTGATTGTATCCCTTCCCATCTCTCGCATCTCTGCCACTATGTCGGATGAACTGCATTGGCTTCCTCTTTTGTGTTCGAACACTATATTTTAAGATCCTCATTGTGCTCCTGATAGCTTAACGTGATCTTGCCTCGAAATAACTGAATGATGCCATACTTTGTCCTCACTCAGCTTCCTGTCACCATTCACTTCGGTCATCCAGGACTTGACATCTTGGTTCCTCGCTCTGGAACAGTACTGTCATGACTCAGTTTCGATCATTTGCTCCAATCGGTGACTGTTTCTGTTCGCTATCCTCTTCTGTATGGCAGTCTCTTCCGCCTCTTAACGGTTCATCATACAAGAGGCGTTTTATAAATGTTTAAATACAATAATTATAACAAATGCAATTTAAATAATGCGTACAGTGACTCGTTTTCTGATTTTGGTTTAGTAATGGAAGACATCGTATCAGCATTCATCGTCGGTACATGTCGAGTAATTCCAGAATCGAACAATGATAAATCTACTTCCTCGAAGCAAGTAGACGATTTCAAAGTATCGGATGGATGCTATGATGTTATATGTGGCAGCTGCGCTGAGTTGTTCATTCAACCGTTACAGCCATGCATCGACGACGTTGACATCTTTTTATTGAGATCCGAAGAATTAGCCTTCACAAATGAAAAGCCAATATATCCGTATGATATCCGTCATAGTGATACGAAAATAGAGTGCATGTTGATGGAACCGTACCTTGATTATCCATCCTTTGTACGACTTCGCAATTTGGGAGAAATGGTGTATAACTATGAACACAAAACCTACGAATTCATTAAGGCTGACGAACAAACATTTCTGTACCGAACCGATATTTTTCAAAGAGACAAGTCCGACGATGAAGAGAAATGGCACATAGTTGGTCCCGCAATAAGAGGAAGTTTCTGTGACACGACTTCACATGCATTCGATTTCATTGAATCTATATGGTGCCCACAGTGGCCAAACGAAGCCAAACAATGGCACCATCGACGAAGAAATCACGGATGGCCGACGGCTGCCATCATCCATGAGGTAGTTCAGAATGGTTGCCATGTTGTAGCTGCAAAGCATCCTTCATGCAGAAATGATGAAAATCAGTGGAGGCTGTCATTTTCAGTTGCAGAAGTCATTTTGATTAAAAGTTGGACTCGAGTACAGCAGATTGTTTATCATATGCTTAGATTCTTTGCAAAAGGAGAACTAATAAAAAAAGATTGTCCAAAGGAAGATGAAGTTCTCTGTACATATCATTTTAAAACACTGATGCTTTGGTCCTGCGAAGATATATCACCAGAATGGTGGAATTCCTTTTCTGTCATTATCATATGCTGCAAGTTATTGGACAAACTTGCAATGTGGCTCAAAGAGGCAATATGTCCAAACTACTTTATCCCTCAAGCAAATTTATTTCATGAACAATTTAACCGGAAGATCGTCGATCAAACTGTTTCAGATTTAATTTTTTATTCACTTACTGACAATCTCAGCATTTGGTTTTTGCAATATTATCTGCAGCCAAGTTTTGTTACACTATTGGATGAAAACTGCACTCGAGAAGTCTTAAGCTGCGAGTATTTGCTGAAGATCCGTGAGGCGATTAAAGCAAATTATCCCAAATCTATTGACTTTTATATTTCGATAAGATCCTGTCTGGAAATTGAGTATGCCCATGATTTAGCACGAGAGGGATCGGAACATGAATTTGACGATATTATCTTCTATAGCTTGAGATTTTGTTCACTCTTGGGAGATGAATTCGATTTTCTGCCAGCCGCAGAGTTCGAATCATGTTATTGGTCTTACGGAACAATGCTGCGCTTATTGTACGCAGCCAGCTTATTGGACTCTAAAGTAAAGTACAGTGGCTACAAACGATGGTTGGGTGAAGTAATGAGACAAGTGTCTAAAAGAGAAAGGCATTTTTATTCAAGACACCACAGCTTGTCACGACCATTAAACACTGATGCTAGTGAACGCCAATTACATTTCATAAAGGCTCAAGATCTGATGGAAAATCTGACTGGTTCAAATGATGCTCTAGAATTTCAACTTGTCTCTGAAATATCAAAGAGACTTCTCGGGTCAGCATTGGGTAGCGAAAGAAACGAATCCGACAGTGCCACTTTCATGTACATGGCGGCTTTTTATTTTGCCACATCAGAATATCAATTTGCCATAGACCTTTGTTCGATAGTGATCATGCTTGAGAAGACTGAGGAAGAGGAGACAGAAAAATTAAATGCAAGTTGTTTGATGTATATTGAAGACATTTCTAAGATAATTGGATTTTATTTGATTTTCCTGAAGACGAAAGACTCTCCTCTTTATTACACTAGTAGGCAGTTTCTTCTTGATCTGCGCCTTACACCACAGGTGTTTTCTCGTTATTTAATAAATTTGTCACTTGAAAAAACATTAAGAGTTGTGAGACTAGATAACATTGCTCAAGTGGCAGCATTCCCGCTAGATGTAATTTTAGTGGCTATAACAAATCGAAAATCGTTACAAAATGCACTGAAAAGAAAGAATGTTTCACTTGTATATCAAAGAAAAGATCATGTGCATTTCTTGGAATCGCATAATGAGAGTTGCCTGTCAAAATTAAATGACGACGATAATGTTATTCAATTGCTTAAGCAATATTCCTTAGGATATATGGCATCGTTTTACAATGCGATTTGCACAGATTTCGACATTGAATGCAGTACAGTTAATTGTTACCGTGCTGCTTTTTTATACAAATGTCGTAAATACTCTGAAGTTTTGCATTTATGCGAAATTATTCTCAATGAACCTGCTATGCGGATTGATTTGAAGGAATTTGCGTTTGCAAACATTATGATTTTACCTCCGTTTGACGTCTATTTCGACCGAGACATTCAATGCTTGCTTGGACTTTACACATTTCTTTGCTATCTTTTTCCGTCAAAGGAAGTTAGTGAAACGTCAACTTTGCAAAACATATTCTTTCAAAAGTTATACCCTAGCAGTAGGTTACTTTCAACAGTTCTTTTGAAGTCTTATTCCCATAAATGCCATTATTTTCTGGGAAGGAATTTTCTAGCAAGATATTTGAAAGTGAGTTGTTTCATCGACTGCAATAATGTAATATCTGAAGTTGTGTATGAATTTAACAAACTGAAAGCCAATCTTCCGTTTGAGAACATCATTCGTTGCTTTCTTGAGCATAAACTTTTTCGGCTTCAGAAAGCTGTTGATGCTAAGGATTCGAGTGTGTTTTAATGATGACTAATCATTTGAGAATGTTATTCGCAGATTTCTTGAACATAAATATCGACAACTTCAGTGTAGCCTAATGTTGTTAATTTTAGGGCTTGATTATGCTCAAATTGCGATTAAATAATATTCTAGAGTGATATGTGTAGGTGTTTTTTTAATTTGTGGGACTACTTAAAAAACAAGATAAGCAACAATTGCTACTTTTTCACCGTGTTTCATGCCACGCATAATGACTGGTGTCATATGCACGATGTGATATTTAAATCTGCACGCCAATAGGCCCTATAGCCGGTTCTATGACAATTAACCCCGGACAATTACCTCCGTACCAAATACCTCCGTACCAATTACTCCCGGACAAATACCCCCGGACAATTTTTCCTCCGTCAACTTCTCTCCGTGCCAGATACCACCCGGACAATTACCCTCCGTGCCAATTAACCCCATGCCGCAGTGTGAGCTTGTTGGTAGGAGTTGAATGGAGATTAGGCACTGCTACCCGGTCTCAACCTCAGCAATGATCAATTCTTCTTTGTGGCATTCTCTCAGGTACTTCACTCTAGTAGTCTAGTGTGTCCATTTAATGCATTAGGTTCCTCGAGCTCGCACTTCTATAAGACAGCGCCGAGCCTTTTCTTCTGTGGGTCCCGCTATCTGGAATGGCCTCCCACTAAACTTGCGACTTATTCCTAGACTAACTTCACCTCCTTTTTTAAGTCGCTCAAAACCTATTATTTTATCTGTGGCTGGACTGGGAGCGCCTCTGAGTAGGCTTCTTGAAGAAGCGCTATATAAATTCACGAAATGAATGAATGAATAATGGCTATCTTTGCTGCCGTTGGTGATGGTAATTTAAACACCTTTAGAACATATTGAAATGGCGCTATGTATGTGCTATCTCGGCTAAAATTAGGCCTACATTAACTTCAAAACCACAATGTGCATCATAATTAAATAACTGATTATAATACATTCGATGCGTCGTGCTGACAACACCAAGCGTAGGATCAAGAACCTTGAATGAAAGATAAAAGATGCAGGACAGGGAATTATGTACTTCGCTGGGAGACAGAAGGAACACGTGCTATTGCTTAACCCTAATCCGAACAGGGGGGTCTGGCCAGACCCCCCTTCATATATTTCGTGCAGAACTTTTTTTAAAGTGTTAGTTTCTCAAATTGCTTTTATGACTTTGTTCCTATATGGATGAGCTACAATTAGCACATCTAACCGACCAAATCGGTTGAGTGATAAGGAGATACTGAAGATAATACTGACGGATACTGTATAATGTTGACAGTTTCGACAATAAGAGCAATAACAAAGAATGTGAACGTGAAAAGATACCAATGCCTGAATAACAACATTCAGGTTTTTCTTATGATAAAAACAGTGTTGAAATTGAAGATGATGATGAACATGATGATGAGACTGGACTTAATAGTGAAGATGATGATGACGAAACTGTTGATACTGATGAAGCCGAGACCTGAATACAAGTAAAGATCCGGATATGTTTGGCAGACAAATGCATTGCCAAAAGGATGTGCTCTGTTGCACAATGTAGTCAGCAAAAAATGTGGAATAAAAGAATACGGACACATTATATATGAGAATATTCAAGATAGTATTGACAGTTTCCTAACCAATGAGATGAGAGACATCATCATTCGACATACAAACCCGGATTATGATAGGCTACATGCTTACAATTTAGGCGAAGGCATATTCCATCAATTTTTTGATAGATATTTTAAATAAAATAGTCATACTGACTTTGAATTTAACAGCATTTTAATACTAATATTACTAGAATTATGATTTCTTTATTTGATTTTCAAAATTTTATAGATAGACAGTTATTGAGTCCATGAAACAGGTCTGATAAACCCTCGTAATTAATGTTACTAAACATGTAGAGGGGTCTAGTCTAAAATTTATCATAAAAACGATTTATCTTGCATAGAGAGACTAATACATTGTTGTTTTTAGTCATTCTAACATCATCCTACAAAACTGGCATATAAAAAACACTATTACCTATGAAAAACCTACATTTAAACGGGGGGTCTGGCCAGACCCCCCTTGTTCAAATTAAGTTGGATTTTCGCTTGTTCGGATGAGAGTTAAAATGTTAGTTTGCTTTCCCGGTATTAAGTGTCACGGGATTAAATGTTGCTACACTGATATAAAACTGCTTTATCAATTTGCAGTTAGTCTACTATTATATGCAGTTAAAATTCATTCAGTAAAAGTTAAATATGGCTATAGCATTCAAATAGCTGCTGTTTCATTATTTTTAGTTAGAACGACATAATCTGTGTACAGTTCAAGCATCACATTGGCAGCAATAACATTTTTTTTAAAACGTGTTCTTGAAAAATTTGGAGTTAGAACCCTTTACCTCTAAACATCGCGTGTTAAGCAGCTTTATTTAGACACCGATGTTTCGTTTTATTCCAAAACTATAAATATCCCTCATACCAAATCTTATGAATTATCTCTATCCTCGTAATTTTCAGAACTTTAGTGACCTTGTTGTCAACATCAAAAACTAAGAAAAAAACGGACCAAAAATTAAAATAGAAGATGAACCATTGAACGAAACTATAATCAATTTCGTGTTTCTTGACCTCGGTATTTGACATAGCAATGCCATACGTCTCCCTTGCCGTCTGTTCTTTCAAATAGACGAACGCGATACTGAACCCAATATCAGAACGACGATGACGAAAACAACAGTAGGCCTACTGCGCTCCTACGTGTCTACAGTTTATATAAAGATAAATGTATGCGCTTGACATGGACAATACATTTGATCCTAATCACAATGTGTATTATGACATTGAATTTCTTTTCTATTTTTATATTTGAAATCAATTAATTATTAATCTTCTGACATCTTGCGACAATATCAACGGCTATCATTAACACCCTAAAAGATATGAAACGTACCAGATAACATACTGGTGTTTAATGTAGCATTTTAATATCATAAAAAGAGGTGTTTACGATTGTAAATTAGATACTTATAAACAGTACTGTGATGTCTGGCGCTGCTAGTCTTTCTGAAAGGCCTATGATAAAATACAGTGAAGTATTTTATGGTATAAAGTGACTGGATTTTTTCATCCAGCCGATTTGCGCACACATTTTTTTAAAATCATTTTTTTATCACTGTTTTATTCGTTTACCATAAATGATTTATTAAATAATTATTAAAAAGTCAAGATAACCATGACGAAACTGTTGAAACTGATGAAGCAAATAATTATATACATGTAGATAATGTTTGGCAGTCAAAAGCACTGGCAAAAGGACGTGTTCTGTTGCACAATGCAGTAAAAGAAAAAATGTGGAATATAAGAATACGGACATTCTGAGAATATTTTACAATGTACGAATAATATTAAGGTCAGAATATATTTTCTATGAATTTGATAGATTCTTGTTGCGAATGAATAGGTCCCAGGTGCTTTACGCATTACAACGGCCATTAAAATTTAAATTAGCTTTCATATCGATTGTTACCATTTTTGTATTACTTTACAAATCGATTCTGCTGAAGTTCTCGAACTGTGTGTGACTCAAATGATTTAAAAATTTACATCTGGGAAAAAATTGAAGCCGAAGATTTTTTATAGACCGTTGAACGTCTTTCTAAAGGTGTCTTAGTATGGCCTCTGTGCATAATTATTAGGAGTAAAGCAGTAACAGTTAATCATTGTTTAACGACCTCTATTGCTAAAATTGCCGTCGATGTTGAGATATTTTCCAAAGCTACTCTGATGATACTAAGACTAACTAAGTGAATGATACACCAATGTCCTGTTTATAGCAGAACCACGCGTTGTCCAGTGGATATTGAAATCAAGATGCCATTGAGGCCAGTGATGTGATGGCAATGACAGAGTGCATGCAGAGGCGGAGTTGCAGCATGGAGTGGAAATAAATAATTCTTCTTTCCTCCATTTGCTATTTTCCCTCTGCTGAAAGGTAGAAGTTGTACCTTTACGGTTCGCAATTGTTTAGCGAAGCTTCAGCTTGTCAAGCATGATAAGGTATCACCCCCACTTTTTCTCACTTTGGACTGGCAATGCTATTTAATGGCAAGCGTCTTATAGATGTTCCTTTATAGCATTGGGCACTAAAGAAAATTGCAAGCATGATGAACACAATAATAATATTATTATCAGTAATCAATGTTTCTTCAGCCTATCAATGTCTTGGCTTGGTTGAATCAGCATTTACTCTTGCAGTGCCAGTCCCAATTCCGGGTTCAGAGGAGGACGCTTAATGATTAATATTCTTAAAGCGGCATCTTCAGTCAAAATGACAAATTCTTCTGCATAATTATTATGGTGCCAGAATAAAATTAGGATTGCAACGCCAATAATCAATAATCGTCGCTGACTTGACAAAATATGAGAGTTCAGCTCTGCAACTGTCATTATCCGAAGACTTGGTTGGCTATGATCAATTTGGCGCCATAATAAACTACCGGATTATGTCGTATTGGATCAGCAACAGTAATGTGGTATAACCCTCGAGTGCCCAAGGGGAGGGGGTCCGACCGGACCCCAGGCCTGTTTTCCCCGGATAACTTTTTATAGGCTAATAATATCTATTCTCAACATGAGTCAAAAAGTCCAATTGCGTAACAGCTTAACGATCCTCAAAATGAATGTGAGGCACGTAAGACAACTTTAATTATATTCACGATTTTTCTCTTAAACGAGGTATCCAATAAACTAAGTCATATCTGTGACTGTCCCAATTCTGAAACGCATTGGGTTGAATATGATAAATACTTATAATGCAATAGATCTATTAAAAGTGGTGTTTAAGTAAGTTCCATTAAAAAGAGGTGGGAACTTATAATTTCTCATAGTTCTTATGATGGTGATGGTTCTCTGCCCAAAGACAAGTTCTTTGGCTTTTACGCCCCTTGGAAAGAGATGAGTGAGGTGGTTTCCCGTTGCCTTTCCCACAGACAATGATAGGTAAGGTGATTATGAACCTAGTTGTCAGTGATAAAAGAAATTCGATGGAAGAATATCGTGTAAAATGAACTGAAATTCAATTATTATCTTTGTTGATGTAAATAACCATTGCAGACATACGAGATCTCTAGACCTCAGTACATTAACTTACTGCACTTTATTGACACTTTATAAACTCACAGAAGTTTCACTGTATGAAAATTTAATGATTAAATTAATATGCCAAACAAATTTATGTCGATGGTGTTGTAATCATAGAGATGTATTAAAATATAAGGCTAGAGGGAATATCACGCCGTCATATTGATGTCGCTTCTGTAATCGTGCCGGCCAATCAAATCACGTCTAATCGACAGTAATCGTGCCGACCAATCACAGTCTTACACCTTCCAACAGCTGGAAAAGTAAAAAATTTAAAACTAACATGGCTTGTGACGTCACTGGCGTGATTACCGTTAAATATATATTAAGGTCGTTGATGACTTCACTTTTTTATGCAGAGGAGATAGGCCATATTCTCTCTAGCCTATATATTATATATATAGCGTACATCTCTATGGTTGTAATAGACCCTCGTCAAATCTGGATCCATCCATCCAAGTCGTTAATTGCAGAGCAACGACTTTAACGACCGATATGCAAGACGAAGAATGCACTTGCATACTAAAACACCTTTTTTACACTTTATTAATCATCAATATATAAACTCTATGGAGTCGGTGGACGATGACTATTGCAAGTATTAGATCAGTCACTAATTTGCAAGATGAGGAATACGCATTGATGGATGGATTGATCCGATTTGACCAAGGTCTATGTCTCTATGACAACAGAGGCCGTTACCCTGGACAGAAATTTGCTTGGCATATTACAGCACTTATGAGCAAGGTACTAGACCAGTGGAAATCATTTCAATATACTTAATATGACATTGTATGTTATTATTTAAAGGAGTTGCGGTATCTAATAAAATATGAAGCATTTTGGTTACTCAGATTTGGATATTTTTTATAAAATCTACGTTAATTAATTTCTCTGATTGGGTCTTTTAATCCGTGATGAGCTTTCCACTTGGAATGGCTTCCCATCAAGTCCCTCAACGCTTCGCTCCCTTTCTAGAACTCCGTTACAGGCATTCCCTCTCATCTTACTCTGCCACCGTCGGTGCAAAATTTTTTTCTTAGCTACATGTAAGACACTGCGTATTGATCTTTTTTACAAAGTTGAACAAGATTGAAACTCATGCGTTGTTTTTAAACTCACGCAACTGACGTTTGTCATTGGACACCTTCAAAACGTATTCATATACGCATATAAATAAATAAACCTAGAAACTTTTTCAATTTGGTCGCCTCTCCTTTATTGAATCAAAATGCTGTCTTTATAATAAAATATTGAATAATTACCTATTTGCTTGCGCATTGACAGTGCCAGTCCCAAGGAATGGGTTGGGGAAGGCGACGTCGATTATCATCGATATCACACGTCAATCCATTAAAATGGAAATGTATTAACACATAATAATCCATAGTTTGCAACTTGGAATATTCCTTCTGTCCGTAACAAATACCTGGCCGTAGCAGATACTTTGCAGGAAAGTGGTATACATAGATCTGCTCGTCATTACTGAATCTTGGCAGAGAAAAGAAATAGTCCGATAGTTTTGACTTTGACAAGGGTAAAGATTAGTTTTCTTGAGTGAAGGAAACACCAAAGCACGTTCTTGAGAAGCAGGAATAGAGCCCTCAGCAAGTGATCTATTGAACATATAGAGAAAAAAATGAGCAATATAAACAAGTATGTCAATAATGATAAATGGGGATGTGAGTCGAGTTCACATGATCTAAGATTGACACCTAAAAAACAAGAAAATATTACAGTGAAATTCAAATTTCTTTATTTATTGCAAAATGACGATGCATTTCAAAGGTGTCGAAAGACATTATGCTATAATACATGTACCACGAAAACGTAAAATAGTTTGCTATTTATTACGAACTATGAGTTCGATTTGAAGATTCTAATGACATACTTCGAATGCTGGAGTCTATCTACATACATGGTAGTTTTGAGTTGGCGCAGTAAATGGACACCCGTATAACACATTTCTTTATTGTCTTAAATAAGGACGTTTTTCGGTTTATTGTATTATTCTGGGTCGGAACATTAGTAGAGTAAATTCGATATTAAATATCAAACTAATGTAAACGCTGAAAGATCACAATAATGTTATTCATAGTATGAACCAATGATCGCAAGATATAACGTGATTCGAATATAACTGTGTATTTAAATTTAACTGTATGGCAGCCAAGCAAGGCATCATTTGATGCACACACCAGCTTGCAACTGGAAGGCTTAGTCGACCTATGGGTTGGTGACTGGAAGCTATCATCGTGACAGAGTGTTAACCATAAATCTCATGTCCATAAAACACGTTAATTAAAGCGTAGGAATCAATTGGTTCAGGGACGTTGGCTGGTACGTGTGCTCTCTTGTATCGATTGAGACGAACCTGGAACCATCCGGCTTCATGGCACCGAACCTACCACTACACCGCCGCGCCTTTCAAATTGTCTTTTAGTTTCTACATAATTTTATATATTCAGTATTATTTCTATGCAATCTCTAAACATAATCACAGCCTAAGCTGTAGCCAAAAGATGAGCGAATTTACTACAGACGTTTTTAGCATCTTTCTATTTGACCTACTTCACAAATCTAGATAGGCTAAGGGCGATTCGTTTAATTTTAATCGGAGGATAAATTTATAACATCATTTTACTACGTTTTAAAGGGTTCTAGGGCAATTACCCCCTGGACAATTACCCCCCGGACAATTACCCCCGGACAATTACCCCCGGGGACAATTACCCCCCGGACTATTACCCCCCGGACAACTACCCCCCGTGCCAATTACCCCCCGGACAACTACCCCCCGTACCAATTACCCCCCGGACAATTACCCCCCGTGCCACAGCGTGAGCCTGTTCTCTCACGCGTTAATCTCTTTACCAGTCTCTTTGTATTTGTCAGACATTCAGCCATAACTCTATCAATAAAATTTAAATACACGTACCAATTACCCTCCGGACAATTACCACCCCATGCCAAAAACTAAGTCTGTGTCATGTTAAACGCCTGCCTAATTAAATATTTAAATGTTATTGATAAAGTTATGACTTTAGTTAGCATAATAACTAAGCAAGGTTAAGAGCAACTCCACGAATATAGGCAAGTTATTGTCAAATGTTCTAGAAAAATACTAAATCAAATCTAAAACGGTCCTAAGCTAACGTGTGAAAAAGGTGAAAGGTTCAAGAAAACTTCAACGTTTTAAACGCCTGCTTAATAAATATTTAAATGTTATCGATAAAGTTCTGCCTATTTTCGTACTGAAACGAAACGACACCATCTTGCTAAATTCTTGGGTTTCTTCTGTTTCTATGCCACAGTAGAGTTAATTTAGAATAGGCTTAGGCAGCGCTGAACGTCTGACAAATACAAAGAGACTGGTAAAGAGATTAACGCGTGAGGGAACAGGCTCACACTGTGGCACGGGGGGTAATTGTCCGGGGGGTAATTGGTACGGGGGGTAGTTGTCCGGGGGGTAATTGGCACGGGGGGTAGTTGTCCGGGGGGTAATTGTCCTGGGGGGTAATTGTCCAGGGGGTAATTGTCGGGGGGTAATTGTCCCGGGGGGTAATTGTCCAGGGGGTAAATGTCCTGTTACCGTTTTAAAGGTGTCTGAGAATGGAAAATTTTATTGTTGTTATCCAATGTTTACTGCCACCCTATATATATATATATATATATATATATATATATATATATATATATATATATATATATATATATATATATATATATATAGGGTGGCAGTAAACATTGGATAACAACAATAAAATTTTCCATTCTCAGACACCTTTAAAACGGTAACAGGACATTTACCCCCTGGACAATTACCCCCCGGACAATTACCCCCCGACAATTACCCCCTGGACAATTACCCCCAGGACAATTATATATATATATATATATATATATATATATATATATATATATATATATATATATATATATATATATATATATATATATATATAGGGTGGCAGTAAACATTGGATAACAACAATAAAATTTTCCATTCTCAGACACCTTTAAAACGGTAACAGGACATTTACCCCCTGGACAATTACCCCCCGGACAATTACCCCCCGACAATCACCCCCTGGACAATTACCCCCCAGGACAATTACCCCCCGGACAACTACCCCGGACAACTACCCCCCCGTACCAATTACCCCCCGGACAATTACCCCCCGTGCCACAGTGTGAGCCTGTTCCCTCACGCGTTAATCTCTTTACCAGTCTCTTTGTATTTGTCAGACGTTCAGCGCTGCCTAAGCCTATTCTAAATTAACTCTACTGTGGCATAGAAACAGAAGAAACCCAAGAATTTAGCAAGATGGTGTCGTTTCGTTTCAGTACGAAAATAGGCAGAACTTTATCGATAACATTTAAATATTTATTAAGCAGGCGTTTAAAACGTTGAAGTTTTCTTGAACCTTTCACCTTTTTCACACGTTAGCTTAGGACCGTTTAGATTTGATTTAGTATTTTTCTAGAACATTTGACAATAACTTGCCTATATTCGTGGAGTTGCTCTTAACCTTGCTTAGTTATTATGCTAACTAAAGTCATAACTTTAT
>CAMAOG010000195.1:0-24035 GCA_945859605.1 Lumbricus rubellus | reverse complement strand
ACATAACCCGCTGCCTATCGATTTTGTCTTGATTGAGCGCCTGTGAATAAGCTGGTTCCCGTGACTTCGCTTTTGTGGGCGCTGTAGAAATCTCGAGATTACAATTACGATACGATTACGATCTTTGCGAGTCTCAATGTTCATATGTTTTATGTATCGTTGCACGGGCGCCATATAAATCACTGCCATGATCTCATTGCACAACGGGACCAGACATAAAACGACAAGGAAGCAGCCTAAGATCAAAGGTCACCCGTTCTCTGCGGTAAGTTTTAATCATGCGTTTAAGTAGAAACATAAATATAATTTTATTTTTTTATATACAACGTGTTTACGACGTCTTTTACAAGCGGGACAGTCAATGTAAATATTGGCAATGTGTTCATGTCTGCTTTAATCATTCCTTTAAAAACTCAGATGGTATATATTTGCAGATGAATGTCGTAAAGTTAGGGATCATTCCTTTAGCTAGCTGCTGCTAGCAGGTCTATGAAAGCAGGCATGGCACTTGAGGGTGTGTGGTGAGTCATCTCTCTAGCCGTCTGACGCTTCCTATACTGACTCTTCTCATCATTGCTGAGTTGGCAAGATTCATTAACCCATTCCAGCTGGAATTGTTTTGATACCTATCCTATTAATCGGGTCACGGGTGACCCGGTCCGGCGGGAGAGGGTTAACGAAGCACAAAAATCTTCTGACATACATGAAAGTAATTTGAACTCCAAGTCTTTCAGTTCATGAATGTCCAGAATGCTTTCTCTAAAGACTATTACGCAACATCACGAATATCCATGGGCAGCGTTTATTTACCGCTTGCTACTGTAACAGTCACGACGCCTTCTACTCGTGTAATGTGTATTATTATGATTGTTGGTTGTTTAAGATTAATTTTAGACTTTGAAGTTATTGTAAGCAGATATTATGAGCCAACATAGAAATTTGTGTGCGAATCGTTTGGGTCTAAATGCAGTGACTGGTTTATAAATCAATGACAATTTATTCAAAACGATATCAGAAACAGTGGAACTTTACGGATGACTTTGTCATAAAATACAGTCAACTTTGATTTGTATAAGATTCGTAAAAAATTATTTTTCGTGTATCACGCGGTGAGCTTCTATTATAATATGACAGACAGTCCGATGATTTATTATTCTTCTCTTGCTCAACAGCAAAACACACATTTAGAGACAAACAGACGGTTAGACAGACAAACATACAGAAAGACAGACATACATACCGACAGACAGACGTACACACACAGACAGACAGACAGAGATACACACATGCAGACAGTCGGCGGACAGACACAGACACATACATACAAACAGACAGATGCACACATACAGATAGACAAACAGACAGACACACCAACAGACATAGAGTTCATAGACAGACGGGCAGAGAGACGGATATACAGAGAGACACACAGATACACAGATACACAGACAGACAGATAGACGGACAGATACACACAGAGAGAAAGAGAGAGACAAATTGACATACAGATTTGGCATTTGCAAAGGTCACAAATTTCTGCTACAGCGGAAGAAGTCTTGCATCCAACTCGTCCATTACGTTTGCTGGCGCCGCTAATCTAGCGCAGCACCAGCAACGACGACACTGCACTCGGACTGTAGACATCACCGTCCAGGACTTCTCTTTGGCCACGGGGGGTGTCCACCGCCACCAGCAACCCTTTCCACGAATCCCGTCTAAAGGCCACCCAACTAATTGGCTCCCTTGTCGCGAAACTGCGACCGTACACAACGACAGAAACAACAGGGGAGAGAAAGACCAGAGCATTATTCATCGAGGCCGACCCTGTCGCTGTGTACCCATCCTCTGTCCATTACCGGTACACCAGCGGTCATTAACGAAGCCGCGGTGCAACGGCCGGTTCGCTGCTACAGCCGGCAGGGGCCACTCCGTGCGTACAGCCGTACATAGTGCTTTACACCGGCTAAATTTCAAAGATGACCCAGACCTGCTGCAAAGACTGCGCTACATGCCGCCAACAAACAACTCACGGCTGCAAGTCGATGCAGGAGTATAACTTGCATGCATGCGCGAATATAAGTCACATTCGCGAGTAAAGGATGCATGCGCGAATATAAGTCACATTCGCGAGTAAAGGATGCATGCGCGAATATAAGTCACATTCGCGAGTATAGGATGCATTCGCGAATATAAGTCGTGTCACGAGTAAGACGAGTGCGCAAATATAAGTCGCATCCGAGTATAAGACGAATTCACGAATATTTATAGTCGCATGCACTTGAAGTCCAACGGGTCTGGTTTGCCGACTACATGAAACACAGTCTAATAATCCCGGCAGATCGAAAGCATAACCAAACCGTCATGCCGCCATTGGATGCCGTAGAGCACCGTTATCACAGACGGTAATTTACCGTTGCCTATGTAATGGGTCTATAGTATGATGCCGGTACCATACACAAACGGCTGCAGAGGCTTTGAAGTTTATGGCTGAAATTTTGAGAGGATAACGTTCAGTGCTTGCTGTAGGCCTACATGTACATCGAGACAGACGTGGGATAAAACCGGTGTGTCGCAGACAGCGGACGATATTATATTATGAGGGAATCTGTTGGTAAACAGTTTAGATCTCTTCGACTCTCGGATGCTTTTGCGAGATTTTATTCACCTCTTGGAGACGTCGATTTGAGTTTTACGTTGGACTTTATCATTTGCGGTGAACTTTGGTCCGTGTGAATCCACCGCAAGCAGTGAGTGTTTGTATGAATAAGCAGTTTAGAAATTCTCAAATAATAGTTAATTGCAAACATCGTCATGATATCTAGCATAAGAAGCAGTGAAGAAATTCTCGAATAACAATCGATTGTAAACATCGTTATGGCCTATAATAGCAGTCTTGGTTTGCATGAAAAAGCAGTAGGCTACCGGCAAAGAATTATTCTGAAATAACAATCGATTGTAGCCTAAACATCGTCATGACATCTCGAAGAAGCGTCGAAGAGCTGGAGAAGAATCTGAGTCACGTGACCGGAAGTAACACCTCAGGGTCTGACAGTAGCAGTGACGACGACGATCCAATGTCGGTGGAGGAACAGATCGGGTACGTCGTGCTGATGTCGGCTTGCATCGGAGTAACAGTCATCGGCAACATCCTTGTCATCCTCTCCGTCTTCACGTACCGTCCGCTGCGCAACGTTCAGAACTTCTACATCGTGTCCCTGGCCTGTGCCGACCTCGCGGTCGCCCTCATCGTTATGCCCTTCAACGTCGTCACCTTCGTCCTTGAGGGACGATGGGTCTTCGGTGAGGTCTTCTGCAACATCTGGCTGACCTGCGACATCCTCACGTGCACAGCGTCCATCCTCAACCTCTGTGGCATCGCCGTTGACCGCTACTGCGCCATACACGACCCGATCGCCTACTCGCAACGCAGAACCGTCAGCAGGGTGATGGTCAATCTTGCGATCATCTGGACGGTCAGTGCGGTCATTTCCATACCACCCCTCATTGGGTGGAACAATCGAGCCGGTGAGTCGCTCTACGATGACGAGAGGCAAATCTGCCAGTTGACAGATGACAGAGGGTTTGTTATCTACAGTGCCTCGGGCTCGTTCTACATTCCCCTCTGTCTGATGACTTTCGTCTATGTTAAGATCTTCCTCGCGACCAGGGCGAGGCTGAGGGCCCGCGCTAAGGCCGCTGGGACGCTCTCGCTCACGCCGCAGACCGGGATCGCCGGGAGTACGTACGAAAGCGACCAGACGGACTGGAATCATGAACTGAGCGTCGTCGGACGTCAGAACGGATGTCCGGATTCGTCGAAGGACGAAGAGGGGGCGGGTGACTCCGGGCAGAGCACGAGAGGACTTCGATTGGGTGAGTTTGACGATGATTTTCCGTGCAATGCTGGGGAGTGGGTGGGAGAGGCGAATGGCGTCCAAAACCAGAACGAGAACACGACAGTGGAGAAAGTGACAAATCCCGAATCTTTGCCAAATTCCGAGGAGGGTATGACGCTGTCTAACGGTCTCGTAAGTTCTCCCAACGGCCGTCAAGCTAACGACTTATTGGAGAGTCCTAGGTTGAAACAGACCGACCTAGAAACGACGAACTCTGTCTCCAAAGACAGATCGCTGCCCATTGAGAACCCCTCGACAAGGGAGACTCATCTTAGGGTACAAGTCCCACTCAAACAGCATACTTTATCTCCACCATCGAAATCTTTCCAGAACGAATCCGTACTAACACTCCCAGTGCAAAGTCGCACAAACAAAACCCAAAATGTACGCATACCAACAAGTAGCAAGAAGCAGTTCCTGGAGACAAAGCTGTCAACGCACAGCACCGGAAACCATTTTAGAGATCGGTCGATGAAACACAAACGTACACTCAGCGATCGGTTAGAGTGGGCGGTCAACCCACCGGAATCCAGTCCTAAAACGGATTCTTCTTCTTGGTACAGGAAGCGGAAACGGGATTCCTCCAGAAACCTCAAGATCTCTCTGAAGTCCCGGTTCGACCGAGGGGCAACACCTGTTGATCGCAGCTTGTCAGACACTCTTGCCCGATCCTCCTCGCAGTACCTCACGGTACCTCGTTCCCCGGCGGCGGCGGCCGACCCGTCACCACTGCTTTCCCGTTCCAAACCCAGCCTTCGTCAGACGAAAAGCAACGATGACGACGTCGGCCGGTTCAAGTTCTCCCTCATGCTGAGCAAGCGCATAAGTCGCGACAACCGGAAGTCGGGCATCGACGGAAGTCAGCGCAAGGACTTCTGGTCGGAGAAGCAGCGGATATCGCTTGCGAAGGAACGGCGCGTGGCGCGAACAATGGCGATCATAATGGCGGCGTTCGTCGTCTGCTGGCTTCCGTTCTTCCTCATGTACGTCATATTTCCGTTCTGTGACGTATGCGTTGAGCGAGTCGATCAGCGATTGGTCAACTTCATCGTCTGGTTAGGCTACGTCAATTCGACGCTCAACCCGATCATCTACACCATCTTCAACATTGACTTCCGACGGGCTTTTGTGGCGCTGCTGCGTGGAAAACGATGCTCAAAGACCTCTACCACCTGCTCCATCACCACCAAACGACGGTGAATCACATCTAATTCGACTGTCTACGATCCTTCGTGGCTGCTCCACATGGTCAACAATGCCCATCCACGTCTACCACTAGCCTACTTCTACCACCACCCCTCCGGGGGGAGAAAGACCAGGGCATTATTCATCAAGTCCGCCTTTGTCTATGTGTACCCTTCCTCTGTCCATTACCAGTTCACCAGCGGGTTACTGGTTCAAACCCCGAAATACGTAATTTCCGAAGTATGTATACACGTTAATCTAACTTCAGTGTGATTTCCGAGTATTTTGGAAATGGAAGACACCTTGGATTTTTTTTTCTGCCACTAGGTTTGTGATACCATCCCTCGTTTGACTACACCAGCTTCTCCTGTGGTATCTACTTCAAGGCCAGCCAACTAACTGGTTCCCTCGTCGCTAAACTGCGATCGTACACAGCGACAGAAACAACAGAGGGAGAAAGACCAGAGCATTATTCATCAAGTCCGACCCTGTCGCCGTGCACCCATCCTCTGTCCATTACCAGTTCGCCAGCGGGTTACTGGTTCAAACCCTGAATAAACAGTGAATATGTAATTTCCGAAGTATACACACTAATCAGTGTGTTTCGGAGATTTTGTGACGATGTCCAATTACCCCCACCCCCGCCACCCAAATGGAAACACCTTGGAATGTGTTTCCGGCATCGCTACCGTTCTTCGCATCCCTTCTGTTAAGCGAAGCTAAAAGTCTTTCGATTGACAATGTGATTATGTCTAGAGAACTCTTCAATCTGCGCCGAACTACATGTATGTACAATGTATACAGAAAGCTGATATCGACATTTCGAAATGAAACGAGGAAATAATAATTATATCCCTACTTGAGTAAAGTGTAAAACGATACTTGATGGAGTACATTGCTCTCTCCATTCTAGTGAACATAGATATCTCTTCTAATTCACCTCTTCTTTGTCCTCTGCGTCTTCGTTCTCCTCCTCCTTGCCCTTCTTCTCATCTTCCTCCTTCCCCACCGCCTGCTCCTTCTACTCCATCGCCTTTTCTTATTTTCCCCTCCTCTTCTTCATCTGATTCTTCATCATTCTCCTCCTCTTCTTCCTCTATGTTACTAAGATGAGACGGCAAAGATAGGATTGAATATGCCAAGAATAAGAAAATAAAATCGGTAGCACTTTACATCATACCAGTGGTGGCATAGGAGGTTAGGAACTAATCTTCTTCCTCTTCCTTATCCTCCTCCTCCTTCTCCTGCTCCTTCTTCTTCCTTCTACTCGTCTTTCTCTTCTTATTCTCCTCTACTTCGTCCTCTTCTTCTTCATTCTCCTCCTTCTCCTCGTCTTTCTCGGAAAAGGTGGAGGAGCAGGAGGTGGGGAAGGAGAAACTTTCTCCTCCCCACCTCCTGCTCCTCCACCTTCAACTACTCCTCCGCCTTTTCTTATTTTTCCTCCACTTCTTCATCCTCTACTTCTTCATCCTCCTCCTCCTCCTCTTCTTCCTCCATTTTATTAATTGAAGCTTATAGGATGGCAGTCTGATTGTCGCATCCATCATATCGACTTCTCATCGCTAATCACAAAAGACAATTCTATATCTCGATTAAAAACTGTCCTATTGGGAATAAAACATTCATTGCACTTTTTGCTATAGACGAAAAGTCCAGACGAATGAGCTTGGAGCCTCTACTCCACCGAAGAAATGGACCACAGTCATAATATCATCTGCGCATTGACAAATCCCAGAAGATAAAAATTCCATGACTACAAATTTTGACTAAAGAGATGGATGCACACATTGCAATGTCCAAACGAAATACAGAACCATGAACTATTTACGAAATTGTATCCATCGTAGCTGCAGACTTACGACCATTGATAGACAAATGGCAAACGATAAACATGTATAGGACCAGTGATAGAGAGAATGATACTGACCAGAAACCGAATTGTGTTCAAAGGGGCGATCAATAAAAACACACCCACCCCAACTACCCCATCCATCATCTTCTTTTCCCTATATACGCGAAGGCTAACCCCATCTCAATCACCCTAACTGGTGATTTATCCAAATGGCCAGCAAATATTCTGTAAAAGTGATAAGCTTCAATTTTATTATAATTATTGGAAAACAGACAACGATTGCAGATTGTCTTAGAGCGAATTAGATGTTCAGAATCTTAGATCTCTTTGATGGTCACTAATTCATACAAACATACATACCATAGGCCTACATACATACAAACATGCATGTATGTATGTATGTATGTATGCATGCATGCATGCATGCATGCATACATACATACATACATACATACATACATACATACATACATACATACATACATACATACATACATACATACATACATACATACATACATACATACATACATACATACATACATACATACATACATACATACATACATACATACATACATACATACATACATACATACATACATACATACATACATACATACATAAGCACACATGCAGCTATAATCAATCTTCTTATCTACAACGCAACAGGTTTTCACTTTCCTTATTCCAAATTGAATCCAACGTCTACAAGAATCCAAGATGACCTTTTGATCCGACCACACGAATGCAGCTGAAAGGCGAGAACAACGTTGCTCAACACCATAGCTGCAGGATTAATTCTTTAATTATATTGGCGCTAAAAAAGAACGTGGACTGGATTAGAGTTTCGAAAATAGTTACATGATCTTAGGGGAAAAAGTTTTTAATGGCTGTTCGGTTAATATTGGAATTATACGTATAGTAGCATACATGCATGTAGGACATTGTAGGCTTTAGGCTTTAAATAAATATGGGACTCGGTACACTGTATAATGCAAGGGCATGTTTAACCCTCGAGTGCCCAAGGGGGGGGGTCCGACCGGACCCCAGGCCTGTTTTTCCCGGATAACTTTTTAAAGGCTAGGGATCTGCATAAATGCTTTTAGGTATTCTTAGAGCAACCATTTGGGCATAGAATGGTATATTTTGCATGAGTATTGTCCAACCCTGCACCCCATAACCACAGCCTATACTAAGGGTACCCCATGATATGCGGCTGATATTCATACAAGCGCATGGTTACTGGTCAATAACTATTATTTTATATCAGGTGGTGCTATTGTGATATAATATATATTAATCGATTGCAAATTTAGTTGGGATTACTTACAACTAAATTATATAACGATATTCCAATTCCTTCTCAAGATATTAACATGAACACGCTGGGGTCCGCGCCGGACGTATAGGCTTTCCTTCGATGAATAACGCAAGCATGCAAGCATAACATATGTATTACGAGATTTTTACACTATTAGTTTACACCAGGTGGTGTTATTGTGCTATGAGATACATCAATCGATTGCAAATTCATTTGGGATTACATTGAAATAAATTCTATAACGATATTCCAATCCCTTCTCAAGATATTGGCATGAAAACGCTGGGCTTCCTTTGGTCAATAACGCAAGCAAGCGTAAAATGTGTATCACGAGATTTTACACTATTATTTAACACCAGGTGGTGTTATTGTCATATAAGATACACCAATCGATTGGAAATTCATTTGGGATCACATAGAATTAAACTCTGTGACGATATTCCAATCCCTTCTCAAGATATTAACATAAAACGCTGGGGTCCGCGCGGACCCCCCCCCCTTGGGCCTTCGTGTACCAAAAAATACCTTGGGCACTCGAGTGTTAAAAATAACCTATGAACAACTAATCCGTATGGTGCTTTATTAAACATCATTTTAATGCACACTGTGACCGTGTTGCTATTTGTCAACCTGATTTATATAACCTAGATAGGCCTATATAAAATATTATACATGTATATATATATAATATACATTATATATGCATAAAAATATAGTGCAATTTATATTTCGTTAAATTTATAAAGTTAATTGAGTTTGCCTAATACTGGGTCTGATCAGGATCTTGTGGATTATGTTTTATCGATAGGACACGGCAGCTATATTCGGATCTGGCAAGAGTGTAGGATTGATATTGGACGGAAGAACAGTAACTACTGTCCTCTCTATAATGAACGCACGACCTCATTTCTCAGCGCCTCGTGTTATAAACATCGCAGATGGTAATTGGAAAAGGATATTTCATTTCATTGCATAAGATCCATTTCTTTGGAGACCAATATTAATGGTATGGAGTTACACAGACGCGTCTTTGTTGCTTGGCTTGCATGCCTACATGCCTACAATGTACTTATTAACTCCGCTCTGCTCGTGCTTTGGCAGTGCCAGTCCCAAGCGTGTAGAAAGGAGGAGGGCGACACTAATCATCCTTGATGTGACACAGTGTCGTTAAATAGCAACAAGCAGTCCTACTGATTAAAATAATCATATATTGTCGATAAATCCCCAAACTTTAATCGCGATTAGGGGCCGTCCAAAAAGTACGTCACGCTAGTTTTGACCATTTTTGACCCCCTCCCCCTGACACAAACTGTCAAAAATCTCGGCCCCTCCCTAAAGTACGTCACACTTTCGAATTAAAAAATTAACACCGCAAGGCTATACATAGGGCCTAAAACAAGACTTCGCAACAGCATTACTAGCGCTCCTAGTGAGAGGAATCGTGAACAACACATTCAGGGATACGCATTTCATGCTATTTTGACATAAAACTAATTCAAATGTTTCAAAAAATGTTTGAAAATTATTTTTAAAGCTATTAAATTTTACTAAAAAAAATGTAAAAAGAATTAGAAATAAAATTCAAAAAAAATAAATGTGTGACGTCACACATGGCCTGACCCCTCTCTCTGTCACAAACTGTCATACTTTCTTACACCCCTACCCCCTTGAGCGTGACGTACTTTATGGACGGCCCCTTATTTGATTAAATTCCATTAATTTTTGTCAACATAGACTATTATTATTTTCGTAGAGCGTGTAAAACATTCAAAAATATGGTCACTGAGTTATTTAAGAATGTTTATTCAACTCTTAGTTAGAAATAAAGCAATTGATGTCGACATCTTGGATTTTTCCATTAGCATTAATTTTGTCTAAAGTGCAAAATGATCGTCAGATTTTCCACTCAAAGGTTTCACATCATAATCATTGTTCACCATGTCCTTTACTCCGAAAATGGCCGCTTGGCAATGTGAAATAATAGAGGAAATAATAAAAAATTAATCGAACCAAAATAATCGGTTAAAATTATTAATGATTAATCGAATAATTAATTACTCGTTAGATTTCTCAACTCTGGTCTTTACACGAATAAAGACCTTTCTTTGGGAGTAATCTTCTGTTACATGTTAAATATGCCGATGGTAATGAAACTGGGCTGGACTAGCGAACCAAAGGAACCTGAGATAGAAAACGGTTGCAGTCACCGAGTGTGTGTGAAAAACAAAATGGTTCATGTCGGCTAAATTCCCCAGATAATTGCTAAATATCTTGCTGGGTTTATTCTTTTCCCGATAATTCAAAACAGACTCCTTTTTCGGTTATGTCTATCTAACTGGGTGAACAAACACGTACCGCCGGGTCTTTCAATAAGTCCTGATTAAGGACACCATTTGCACTCACTTTGAATAGGATTACCTTAATCAGCAACCATTAGACGCTGATTAGGCCTGCATGTATACGCAGCCCGAATCGAATTCGTACAAACTCTAAAGCTTCTCATATTCTACTTCAACTTGTTCAGCTTTCTCCCAGGGAAACGCTGCTCTGGTTCGCAAACCATGGGTGTCGCCCCCGGCTACTTGCGAGAGCATTGTTGCTCCTCCGGTATTGAAGGTCAAGGCCCTCCTCACTGCAAAGAAAGGGATTGACCTTTGGTTCCGTTTGCACGAAGTGTAGGCCTAACTATGCAGAATCGAGCCTTTCTCGTGTCGGGCTCGGTGGCCCGGAATGAGATACCAAGGGGACTGCGACTGACTCATGAGTCTCTTCCAAAAGGAGATTTTATTCAACTCATAACTGTACTCTTTGATAAAATTAATAAACAAGCAAAATAAGACACATTTGTCTGCTGACAATTCGGGTAGCTATTCAACGATCTGTTGAGCGTCAAACCCAGCCAGCTGTTGAGCAAGACATTATTAGGTTTTTCTTTTGCAAACGACCACAACACATTTTTAGATCAACGAAAAACACATTTTGGCGCGCCCTTTCAACGACAAGTTTACAACTCACACTCTCCTTTGCCCGCAAAAAACTAGAAAGTCAATGGCAAGTCAGTGAACGCAATGAAATGAAAGTAAACCCCGCCATCTTAATCCACCGAAGACTATTTTAACGGCCGACTTATTCGTATGGGCGCCGCCATTTTGAACATTTCAATACAAATTCGTCTTACGATAGAGCGTGCGGAAACTTGCAAACGGCGGAAATTCACGATATCCGACTTTAAGTGTGCAAATAAAACGCCGAATGGTTCGCATATGATAAATCTTTGTCTGGATAGTAAATAAGTGAATTTGTTACTCCCGCAACTAGATAATATTATAAGCTTTGCGGATTGTAAAATTTTATTCGTTGTGAGGGTGGTTTTGCAGCAGGGTTTAGTCACGGTGCGCTAAGATAACATTTTAAAAAGTCAGAAATGTCAAATCATGGGGAAAAAATTGGCCAGTGTATGTGCGAATATGGGATTGGGAAAAACCGATTTGCAAAGTCAGGATTTGCGGTATACACTGCGCTATAATAGGCTAAGCCATGTTGCGCCACACTACACGAAACTGCACCAACAACGCTACAGTATGCGACCCTACGCTGTAGTAATCTAGCCTACACTAGGCCATACTGCAATGCAACACACTACACTACACTGCACTACGCTAGAGGCCTACTACGATACACCATTTGACGTCACAGGTATACTTGGTTCCCAAGTCAGCGGATTATATATCCCTTTCGTGTTCCTTTTTTGTAGCCGGTTACAAAGATTGGTAAATTTGATTTTTTTATTTGGTCGGAAAAACAATTTTGATGGATTGATTCATTGAATGATTGGGTTGATTCTTTGATTGACTGATTGATTAATTGATTGATTGATTGATTGATTGATTGATTGATTGATTAACACTGCAATAAACTAAGTGAACAGACCACTATGCTTGGCTCTCGAGTATAATAGCGCGTCAGAAAAAAGATTAGTCGATAACAATAAATTACAAACAGCCTTCAAGAAGTCCGCTCTAAGTCTGTCGTAGACAATGGCTATATTGTCTGCAGTTAGCGGCAAATTTAATAAGAGAAGAAATGAGTTATTCGAGTCCTTCACCGTTAAGACGTTAGATTCCAGACGGACGGTAAAACGACCATAAACTCAGACGAGGTATAAAAAACGCCGCAACCAAAAAAGCGAGTGTCTCTGTTAGCCACACCGTCACGTTGTCACGTTCGCGCCCGTTTCCATGACACCCGTAACCATGGCTACGTGTCTTCCAACGCCCGATGACATTCTAGCGGTTGTCTGGTTCCTGGAGGCGGTCCAGAGTATTCGATTTTGACGGAGTGGTTGGTTAGAGGGCATTGAGAGGTAAATCTTTCTTCTCGAACCTGGTGCCCCTGGATACCATTTATCCATTGGACGAGTTTATCAGTGCCAATAAGAGGATGTTATCATGACATCAAGACTCCCATAAAAACAGAAGCTCTCCTAAACCTAGTCTCTCCCGGATTTAAATAAAGTCTTTCAGGTTTCTTTTGTTCCACTCACAAATTTCATGTTGCTGTCTGCATGTCTGTCCATCTGCCTGTCTCTCTTTCTTTCTGTTTTTTTCTGTCTCTGCAGTAGAGTCTGGATATATTTTCGCTTGGCTGGTTTCTGTGCATCTATCCATGCTCTTCACACTCTGTCCATCTGCATCTCTCTGTCTGTGTGTCTGTCTGTCTGTCTCTGCGTGTCTGTCTGTCTCCGTCTCTGTCTGTCTGTCTGTCTGTCTGTCTGTCTGTCTGTCTCTTGCTCGTCATCTTTGACAAGTACGTTCGTCTAACACACATTCTGCGGACATTCATTTCACCTGCTGAGAGGATTAATTACGGTTGAAAGGTGCTCCCAAGAGAGACAGAGATTAACGCCACGCTGCATGCTTTCAAACATTTTCATTAGCACGTGGAGCGACGTGGGGTACTATCCTTCGCACATGAAAATTTATAATTATTATATTGTGGCGTATTTTGACCTTTATAAAACTCTTGCGTGAAGGAATAGACTGGAAATAAATATAAGACCTACAGACAACGGTTTTAAATGAGCGAAACTGATTGGACAGGTTAATAAATAATAATGACATATCACATGCACCCACTGATGTTAATATACTTTAAGTCGAGGCCTCGCAATGTAGGAAAGGAGATAAAGAAAACGAAGTTAGGATGAATTGACGCCAGAGCCGTGAATCCTGGATGGTGGCAGGGTGTGAATTTCCTTCCCACTTCTAAGCTTGGGAAGGGAATGCGCTGTTGGAAGTTAAAAATATTGTATTGCTCAACGCATTACTGGAATATTTACATTTCCTGCATGAGCAATGCTGCTAAACGTGTTTCTTAAGGTCAGCTTTTCGTACCTCCATGTTGAAGTAGATATACGACCCTGAGTGACGTATAGGTGAAGTAATGGAATGCAAGATGAGGCATAAAGCAAAAAAAGGGCACACACACTCATCAGATATGATATGATAGGATTAAGCTACCGGCAAGTTAACATCAGGCGCAGTAAGATGACGCAAAATAAGATTTACGCCAAATTATAGCCTAAGTTAGCTGAGGTACATGTAATGACATGCAAAGTATCGTTAAAGCTGTGGGGCGCGGTGGTGTAGTGGGTATGTTCATCGCCTTGCAGCCGAAGGGTTGCAACCGAAGGGTTGCAGGTTCGAATCCGCCTCAAATCGCCGCGTAGGAACATACTACTGCTACCACAACTGCTACTACAACTGCTACTACTATTGGCAATGCTACTACTGCTACAACAACAACAACTACTACTACTACCACCACAGCCACCACCAACACCACCACTACTCTACTACTGCTAGTACTACTACTGCTACTGCTGCTGCTGCTGCTGCTGCTGCTTCTGCTGCTGCTACTACTACTACTACTACTACTACTACTACTACTACTACTACTACTACTACTACTACTACTACTACTACTACTACTACTACTACTACTACTACTACTACCACTGCTACAAAAACCACCACCACCACCAACACTACTACTACCACTACTTATACGAGCTGCATTATCATCATTTTTGCGCACTCTGAAAGTGAAATGAATGAAAATCTATAGACGCATATAATGCTGACGAACCAATGTCTCTGCTTTTCTATTTGCTGACTCGTTTGTAAAAGATTCGTGTTGTAAATTCTTTCCTGCGTCCATTTGTTAATGTATTGGCGAATGATGAATTATTGAACTGTCCACGCCTGTATTTTGGACAGCGCTAATCGCTCACCCACTCACTCACTCACTCACTCACTCACTCACTCACAATGGGGCGCGGTGGTGTAGTGGTGGCGTCGTTGCCTTGGAACCGGAAGGTTCGAGGTTCGAATCCTCCTCGTCGCGTAAGGACCCTGGGCAAGTCCTTCACTCACAATTGCTCAGCGCTTCGGCGTGAAACTCCGATGCAGTGTCCGCTCTGCATTCGGGAGCGCCTCTAACAAGTGCACATGCAAACAAACAAGCAAACACTAACTCACACACTCACTTACTCACACACTCACTCACTTACTCACTTACTCACTCACCCACTCACCCACCAATCCACTCACACCCTCACTCACTCACTAACGCACACACTTCCTTACTCATTCACTCACTCACTCCCTCACTTACTCGCTCATTCACTTACTCACTCACTCACTCACTCACTAAATCCCAGACAACTTCAGGGCGTCTCATACATTACACGATCATACATACGTTAGTGCATCTGCACTTCGCCTTCTCTCTCCTCCAATGCATTTCCAATGTAGCCTATTCCATCCGTCTTAATGATTTCCATTCCGCCTCTGCATAAGATGTCACAAAGACATTGTAATTTAAGGCAGCGTATTCTGTTGAAGAAGTCAGGCTGGAAATGGATAGATCAGAGAAAGCCGCTTCCTTTGATCTGCGCCGACTTTGGCGTGCTCTCTCTTATGAGGCTCGTGGTTTTAAGGTGGACTAATAATAATTTTTCAATGACTGTTGTTGATCGCACATAAATTAACTTTATTCGCCTTTTACCATTTTTGGCTATTATTATTTTTTTTTGCCCCGAGGTATTTATGATCCCTCAGGGACTTATTGCTAACTACAGTATAAAAACCAGTCCAGAATGACCCTGCTCTTCGTTATCTTGAAGATAAAAAATAAATATAAAAAAATAAAAAAAATTGATGTCATTGTCTTTTTGTTTGTTATTTGTTTGGTCTTATTCTTTGCTTTTTCTCACTCTAAAACCAACCCAACACGGTCTAGGGGCAGAAAGAACTATAATAGGCCAATATTCTAAATGCTCAAACTCGAAAGCAATAATTTTGATATTGAAAACGTTGTCGACACCATCGATCTGTGTAATGTTTTAGTATGCGCATGCGCACCGGATGTAGGGCATAGTTTCGGGTCGCTTCTAGAATCTTTTTGTCTTGTACACAACACGAATATCTCTGCAATATATTGGCCTATATATTTCTTCATTCTGTGCGGGGTATGCCTAAAACAATGAGTTCGTCTGGTCAGAGGCGGATCCAGGAAGCCAATCCGGCCATGGCCTCCATTTCAAAAAGTACATGGGACGTCCGCCCCCCCCCCCCCCCCTATTTGGTTTCACAAGCTTTAAATCAATACAGCGGGATAAGGCGAAAGAGAAAAAGATTAAGACCAGATGACTAAAAAGAGGTCATCAGTTACTTTGGCAGGAAATTTTTGATATTTCCAGACATTTCAGGTAAATAACTTTAAAAGGGCATCAGATTTTTCTGGCAAATATCACCGAAAATTTTGCCCCACCCCTCGAAATTTCTGTATCCACCCCTGCGCCCAGTGTGCAGTTTATGGGCCGGGTCAACCGATTAACTGATTGAATGAATGATTCAATTAGTATCTAAATGAATGAATGAATGAATGAATGAATGAATGAACGAATGAGTGAACAAATGATTGACTGAATAAATGAATGAGTGAGTGAACGAATGAATGGTTTATTGAATAGGTCCTACCTGACTGAATGGATGAATGATTAACTGTATTAACGAATGCCTAATTTTTCAACTGAACGATTGACTGTATGGAATAATTAGGCCTACTAACTGAATGGACGGGGTCCTTGCATGATTGAAATGCCATAGGTCTAATTATTAAAACTGGAATGCTTTACACTGTGTCAGGAAAAATTCCAATAGGCCTAATGTTTTGTGAAAATGAAAATAAATAGTAAACATTCATCAATTTCAATTCAAAATTCATTTCCGGAACAGTGTATTTTGTTCAAAAATTATTCAAATGCTGACGGTATAGAATATAGATGGGAAAATCAGATCTATCCCAAGGCCTGTGCTAATAATTATAATCTTCGTTTAATTCTCAATCTGACACACCGCAGAATGATTACAGTACAAGTTATACGAAATACAGTCCACTATAGCACGACACGCGGGTCGGCTTTACAGCAGTGGATTCGGCTTAACACAAAATGTGCTTGCTCGGCTTTCAACAATGATTGACCATGTCTGAGGTGACTGTCGTGTACACTCGGTGTAATTTTCACGTTCCGTGGAGCTGATCTAAGTAGACTAATGTGCTTGTTTTCCTGTTACAGTAGACAGTTTCATCTACAGCAGTAAAAGGAGTAATTTAATAAAACTCTCATTAATTACAGCATCGCAGTTGTTTTCCATTATACATGTACAATACGGTATATCATCGGACGAGTAAGACGAATGTTCGCTTAAATGCAAATCTGCAGATGATGAATGACAACAGCTTTGTGCGAGAAGATCCAAAATTTATTGACTGCGTGAGCATCTTTTATCGAGTACACGACTCACAATGCCTTCGAACAACGGTCCACTATATACCCCCTCCCCCGGAGAACAATACACGTCATATAGAAATCAGAACATTTGCAAGAAACAGAAAATATTGAAACGTTTCTAGGAAGGAAGAACGCGCCTCCAAATTAAATATTCCAAAACACGCCGGTAAAAGCTTCATTCTTTTTTTCTTTCCGTGTCGGATCGTTCCAAGCGTAACGGCAATGAATTGCCTTCCTAAATACAATAATCAATCATGCATGTCGCTTTCTGTTTTGTGGCAATTCCTCATCGAGTTTGAATTCGTCTGCTGACATCTGGTGACAGGCGTCGTTTTCACGCTATTTCTACTTCCTGTAGAGACCGGAAGTTGGTCCGGTAGAAACTGGAATTTGTTTTCCGCCGTCTGTGGTCGTAATTAGATGTACTTTCGTGTCTAAGTCATGTTGCAACCAGCATAATTATCTGAAACAAGTCCTCATCAGTGTCGTTATATCGCGATGCTTTGTAAGGCATGGCTGTACGTGTTACTGCGCCATATAAATTATCGTAATAATAATTATTTTTATTAAGTTGTCTCTCCTCTATTCCGGCCGTTTAATTGCGCCACAGTTCGTTCTCTAACAGTGCCAGTCCAAAGACGGATACAGGAGGAGGGCGGCGCTAATGATGTTTGTTACCACACAGCGTCGTTACACTGAAGTTATACGCTTGTAAGAGTAGCAAACTCTTCGTATATGAAACTGTAAGCGCATTTGAGATTTTTATATAGCGCCAATTAAAATGGACTCGCCAGGGGCGTTCCTGGTCTAACACGGTAATAACCACGATCAAATAAAATGACGTCAAAGCATTTGCGGAAAAGAGGCACAGAAAGAGACAGAGATGGAGGGAGAGGGAGAGGGAGAGGGGGAGGGAGAGGGAGAGGGAGAGGGAGAGGGAGAGGGAGAGGGAGAGGGAGAGGGAGAGAAAGAGGAAGAGAGAGAAAGACGGTGAGAGAAAGGGAAAGAGTGAGGGAGAGAGAGAAAGAGAGACAGGGACAGAGACAGGCAGACAGAGAAAGATAGACAGAGAGACACAGAGACAGATACAGAGATAGAGAGACAAAAACAGAAACAGAGACACAGACAAACAGACAGAGACACAGACATATACACAGACACAGATAGACACAGACGCAGACAGATACAGACACAGACAGACAGAGGCAGAGACAGCTTTTCCTGGCTCTTGCCGATACTTAGTGGTTCATGGTTGTAGCATCAGACAGTTATGTGCAGCAAACAAATTTATCCAATAGCCAGGGCTTAACGTGTGATTGGACGGTCATGGACGACGTCCAGGCACTTAGGCTTATTTTCAAATCTGAACGTTTGTCCTGCCACTTATTAGGCCAGCACAGCATGGAAGTTTACGGACGTACAGGCTGCCTCTGTCTGTCTGTGTCTGTATCTGTCTGCGTCTGTGTCTAGCTGTGTCTGTGTCTGTGTATGTGTAATATGTGTATATGTCTGTATCTCTGTCTGTCTGTCTGTCTGTCTGTCTGTGTCTCTGTTTCTGTTTCTGTCTCTCTATCTCAGCAGGCTATCTTTAATGTGTGCCTCTCTGTTTCTTTTTCTACACTTCAGACACTGTGAATAACATTGCCTTACTTTACTAGCTGCAGGCAATACCTTCTCACATATCTGTGTCTCATGTTAGTCAATAAAGTCTTCATATCCACAATTACTGCGGTATGCCGGTTATTTTGCATGGGAAACATGTTGATCAATATATTATGCAGTTGCTGTACGTTGGAACTTTGCGCCGCATTGTTATAATGGTCTTCATCCGAAAGCAACATAAAACTGATCTACATCTACATGTAGACGGTCATTAAGAAACGATCATTATGATTTACATCAGCGATACAAGACATGCCACGGCATGCTCGGAAAGGCGTTACATAATAATAATTGGACCACGGACGAAAATAATTGGGTCTGGGGTCCGGTGGATATGGGAAGATACTCTGCTCAGCAGGTCGATGGTTCGTCCCCCTTAAAATTAATTGGTTGTATTGGGTTCTACATGTATATTGTGTGAGACTATTCGCCACTTTATTGTTGATTAATTGTTAATATTATTTCATAATTTACGTTAATGCACCACTTCTGATTTTCAACTGCGTAATTATTCCTTGTGTAACCCTTCCGGCATTTAGCCGGTAAACAAGAGTCGTTTTCCGTTTCTAACATACGATATTAATTATTTGCGAAATTTAAAAAAAACGTTGACTGCACGGTTCTTCAATTGCTGCAAAGCCGCAGCGATGCAGCATTACACTATTGGCAATTATTGCTACTATCTGACCAGCTCATACATGTGTAGACTGTAGAGTAACACTGTAGTGTAACGTGAACGCTGCTCTTGGTATTGAGCCTCTTTCCAAAGTTCGCAAGCGCGCCCATGCATGTAGGCTATGCACTGTCTTAGGCTACGAGTTGAGGACTGGTTGAAGATATGTACTAAGTGACATCCTGAACGAAGACCCGATTTCATAACCCTGCACAAAAACAGTGCACATCAAGTAAGTTACATCGCGAGTTGCTAAAGTATAATTGTGTCGATATACGCCAGAACTGTTGGTCACAGTTTAAATTCATCTGCGTACCAAAGTAGCATCTATTTCTGCAAACAGTCCGTGCTCATCTACAGCTATAAAACCTGGCCACGTCTTGGTATTCGACAATCTTTAATTGTATCTGTCGTTGATTTGCGAAAAGATATCAAATCCTTGACATATCATATTAACTCATCTAATGTGCATTGGCACGGCCGAGCGGTCGATATCATTTTTCAGTAATATGTAATCCAATCTAATTCCTGCTGAGAGGGATGTAAAGGGGAGAGGGTGTCGGATGACGATGCTAAAGAAATCTATTACCGTCTTCGTCGACACGAGCATCGTCACCTGAAACGAAATTGAAACGAACCTGAAACGAAATTGAAATGACGTTGAAATGACGTTGAGCTGTTGACATTTCGCGAAGTGGGTTAATCGCATTACTATTGCAATCACATTTGCTGTGGCGCTGGCAAATCGCATTTTGTGTTAATGGAAATGGCGTTTCAATGGCATTTGTTGTCATTCAAAACACTAAGCCTTTCGTTCTGCGCTTTGAATTGAACCAGTTTAGGTATATATATATATTCGCCTGAATTCTGAGACTATACTTTCGTTGAAAGGGTCAATAATACAAGCGAAAGAAAGCAGGTAATTCATGGTAACAGTAATGAAATCCGATGTCTTCAAACAGTAGAGTGAGAAAGAAAGACATAATGAAACACACACAGACACACAAACAGTATTATATATATAGATCTATATATAATATATAATGGCTGAATACAGGGAGAGATAGACAGACAGACAGACAGACAGACAGATAGACAGACAGACGATTTCCTGTCTGTCTGACAGAGTAAGACAGAGAGACATACAGATAGACAGGCAGAGAGACAGACAGAGACAGACAGGGACAGAGACAGAGAGACAGAGACATGGACAGACAGATAGACAGATAAGACAGACAGATAAGACAGACAGATAGACAGACATATACACAAACAGACACAAAGACGGAGACAGAGACAGCCAGAGTCAACGTTGGGCTCATGTATAATAATTATAGCAGGACAGTTGGAGCAGAGAGATAGACTTAGAGAATAGAGATAACACAAAAGCCGACAGTTGCGCGGCATTGCAACGAAATTCGTATATATATATATATATATATATATATATATGTATATATATATATAGGATTATGAAGACGCGATCACATTGCAAAAATATGGAGAGCGCAGCTGCTCTTTTTGTTAGGCAATGCAGCAATTTCGTTTTATCGTCCTAAATTGCGTGGTTAATACCTGTTGTCATCGAGCTTTGGGATAAGTTAATACGAGGCGAAACCTTTTGATCAACGGAAACGACGATTTCCAGGAACCTAGCAAGGACTTCGCTTTATAGACTACACCTGTCGTTAAAGTACTCAATAGAACTCATGTTCTGGACAATAGACCGACTAGACGCATCGCTGGTGAATAAACTGGTGCCCTGCGCCAGTTTAGAGAATTATACCGAGCTTTAGAAATCTGAAATTATTTACTGCAACGATCACTTGTGGGGCGCGGTGGTCTAGTGGTGGCGTCGTTGCCTTGGAGCCGGAAGGTCCGAGGTTCGAATCCACCTCCCCGCGTAAGGACCTTGGGCAAGTCCTTCACTTACAATTGCTCAGCGCTTCGGCGTGAAACTCCGATGCAGTGTCCGCTCTGCATCGGGAGCGCCTCTGAGTAGGGAGAGCTTGAAGGGGCGCTATAACAAGTGCACATACAAACAAACAAACAAACAAAACACTATCGAGGTAAAAAAGATGCCTGGAGCAGAAAAACCTGGTTTCTTGAATAACAGACCGCCAGACAGTGTTCTAAACATTATCGTTCCAATTTGAAGATAAACATCAAAGAGGAGACGTTGAATTAAACAAAATAACGTTTAGAGACGCTTCCCCCGATCGCAAAAAACAATGCTAACCCATCTTGAATATATCCCAGAAATGCGATCGTTTGATTGCCCAAATAGCCCCATAAGTTGCAAGTCAATCGTCCTATTCGTCCAACAACAAAGACTCGAGACTATTATATAATAGGGGTTCTAGAGTTGTACGTTGGCTCTGTGGAGCGAATTGCGACGTGGACTCGCCACACAAATAAACCGTTTAATTCCGCTATTATCCAGGAGATTCGTGTATCTTCTGCGATGTTGCAGCCAGCGGTATAAAGGCGACGTAACGGCTCAGAAACCCGAAACTTAGTAGTCGATAAACTGTGAAGAGCGGGTCGTGATGGCACTGGATACGACCCGTTTTGTGGCGCTAACTATGTCGGCCTCAAGTCGTATTATTCGCCAGGTTGACGGGAGCCCGTCGCCGTTGTAATAGGTTAAGAAGTCGTCTTCATTGTGAGTGGCGTCTCCGGAGAAATTTGTCCGGCTTTGGACGAGTCGTCGTGGGACCTCTTCAACCGTGACCGCTGGTTGGTTGGGTTTCATACAGAGGGAGAAGGAGAAGAAAACGAATGTGAACAAGAAGAAGAACAAGCAGAGCAAAAAGAATAACATGCAGTAGGGGTAGTTGTTGTTTCAGTAGTAGTAATGGTAATAATTGTAATAGCAGTAGGAGCGGAAGCATTAGTTGCAGTAGTAGTAGCAGTAGTAATAGTATTAAATGGTGGCAGTAGTATTGGTTTTAGTGGTGATGGTGGTGGTGTAGCAGTAGCAGCATCAGTAGTAGGTGAGTACAAACATTATGCAAACGTATACATTCTTTTTCATAGATTGACAATAGATGTTTTGTGTGTTAGTAAAGTTTGTCGTCGTTAGTTTTTTTTACTATAATAGTTATAGCATTATAAACATTATGACATCAGTTATTGCTTCTTTGTGCTGAGGTTTATCACTTGTGGTTGTAGCATTCAAAATTAATCACACTGACAAAAGTCACAAATTTTTAAGGCCTACGTTTGAGGGTATCATAATATTATTTTTTATTATAACACAGTCTGCTGGCGCTTTTTCGACCCGCCTGTACCTGGTCAAAAAACGCCAAGACATACAATAACTCATTAGTTCATGCGCCATTCATCACAGCGACGTAGCGAATTCTTTATCTCGTCCTGCTTTGGTACAAGTCTTGCTTTGGTATAATAAGTCTTGCTTTGGTATACATGTATAAGTCTTGCTATGGTAGAAGTTTTGCTATGGTACAAGTCTTGCTTTGGTATAATAAGTCTTGTTTTGGTAGTAGTCTTGCTATAGTATAAGTCTTGCTATGGTATAAGTCTTGTTTTGGTAGAAGTCTTGCTATGGTATAATAAGTCTAGCTTTGGTAAAATAAGTCTTGCTATGGTATAGGCCCTAAGTCTTGCTATGGTACAAGTCTTGCTTTGGTATAATAAGTCTTGTTTTGGTAGTAGTCTTGCTATAGTATAAGTCTTGCTATGGTATAAGTCTTGTTTTGGTAGAAGTCTTGCTATGGTATAATAAGTCTAGCTTTGGTAAAATAAGTCTTGCTATGGTATAGGCCCTAAGTCTTGCTATGGTTTAAGTCTTGCTATGGTATAATAAGTCTTGCTATGGTATAATAAGTCTTGCTTTGGTATAATAAGTCTTGTTTTGATATCAGTCTTGCTATGGTATAATTCTTGCTATGGTCTAAGTCTTGTTTTGGTAGAAGTCTTGCTATGGTATACGTCTTGCTATGGTATAATAAGTCTGGTTTTGGTATAATTCTTGCTATGGTATAAGTCTTGCTATGGTATATGTCTTGCTATGGTATAAGTCTTGCTATGGTACAAGTCATGCTATGGTAAATAAATGTCATATTGACTTGCTTTGGTATAATAAGTCTTGCTTTGGTATAATAAGTCTTGCCATGGTAGAAGTCTTGTTTTGGTATAAGTCTTGCTTCTGTATAATAAGTCTTACTTTGGTATAGTAAGTCTTGCTTTGGTATAATAAGTCTTGCTATGGTATAAGTCTTGCTTTGGTATAATAAGTCTTGCCATGGTATAAGTCTTGTTTTTGTGCAAATGCAGCAAGTCTTGCTATGGTATAAGTCTTATTTTGGTATAAGTCTTGTTTTGGTATAAGTCTTGCTTTGGTATAAGTCTTGCTTTGATATAAGTCTTGCTTTAGTATAATAAGTCTTGCTTTGGTATAATAAGTCTTGCTTTGGTATAATAAGTCTTGCTTTGGTATAATAAGTCTTGTTTTGGTATAATAAGTCTTGCTTTGGTATAATAAGTCTTGCTTTGGTATAATAAGTCTTGTTTTGGTATAATAAGTCTTGCTTTGGTATTATAAGTCTTGCTTTGGTATAATA
>CAMAOG010000194.1:0-15224 GCA_945859605.1 Lumbricus rubellus | reverse complement strand
TCTCTCTGTCTGTCTGTCTGTCTGTCTGGTCGTCCCCTTGTCGATGTAGAATTGCAGAACCCAGCAAGCGTTCCATTTATATGATGTAATGACTGGTAGTGGAAGCCAGTGGCGATGACGAAAGGAGACAGACAGAGAGACGGACAAACACACAGACAGACAGACGGACGGACAGAGACTGAACGACAAAGCAGAATGATTGTTATCGATGAGCTGGAATTGCCGCCCCTGGTGAAGATCGAATCCCGGAGAAGGAGCGGGGTGGGTGGGTGGGTGGGTGTGGGGGATGGTGGGAAGGAGTGGCGGGTGACTGACCTTAGGCGACGAGTGGTGGAAAGGGGAAGGGGAAGAAGTGAAAGAGGAAGGGGAAGGAGAAGGGAAGGGGTAGGGGAAGTGGAAGGAAAAGGGGTGGGGAAGGGGAAGGGGAAGGGGAAGGAGAAGGGAAAGGAGAAGGGAAGGGGGAAGGGGAAGTGGGAGGGAAGAGAAGCCTAGAAGGGGAAGAGGAGAGTACTGCTAGGACTGATTGAAACAGCGTAATGTATGATCAGTTACGTCATTATTACGTTACAATCGTGAGGCGGACATCTTGGATTGTTCGTTAACAAGAGATCGATTTCAATCACCGTTGTCTACTTGAACATCAGTTTAATCAGCTCTTGTACTTGCCAACAGACCGATCACCGGCTTGAGCGATTGTACATACATGTAGCATTCGATTGAAATTTGAATCCTGCACTTAGACTTCTAAGTGTCCGTTATGAGCTTCTTGGTTTTTTCTTTGACCCTTATCCACAAACGTTTGAAAATCATTCCCTTTTATCGTGGTTTCGTGCTGATAGATCGGGTTTGCCTATGAGGAGTTTCTCTTGAAGTGGGGCTATAGAAATTCATGATTACGATAATAAGGATATTACGATTAGTATATGGACATTATAGCTATAGCACTTAATAGTTGATCGAGTACAGTAGCAGTTGCTATCAAAGCCGACTTGTGCGAAAGTGGCACTCGGAAATAGTTTATAGGGCCTACGTCATGATCGAGGCCTTATTTATACGGGCGCTTTATGAAAAACGTTTGCACGCAGTTCGATCGTCCGCATTTGAACGTTTCTTCCTCTCTTCCTCTTTACATCATCTTTAAATTCTTCATTGTTTTTTCCGTTTTCGTATCTTTCTTTTTTTCTTTCCTTTCGTCATGTCTTCTTTCTTCACACTTTCTTTTTTATCTTCGTTCGTTCATTCGTTCGTTCCTCCCTCTCTCTCTCTCTCCCTCCTTCCTTCCTTCCATCCTTCCTTCTTTCCTTCCATCGTTCCTCCCTCCCTCCCTTCCTCCTTCCTTCCTTCCTTCCTTCCTTCCTCCCTCCCTCCCTCCCTCCCTCCCTCCCTCCCTTCCTCCCTCCCTTCCATCCTTCCTACATTTCCACCATTACTCCTTCCTCTCGCTTCCTCTGTCCAGCTTTGGCATCCCGCGGTGACGAAGCGGCTTTAATTACCAACGACGACGACAACGACGACGATGATGAAGTCGTAGTCGACGACGACGACGACGATGATGATGATGACGATGACGACGACAACGATGATGATGATGATGATGAGATCGGGGTACGTTTGAGATTGAATTGCTTGCGGGTATTCCAGAGTCAATAACATGACATCCGAATACTGTTATTGCTTGCGAATACACGAGAGCAATCACCATACGCGATACAAAGACATCGATCACGTGACTCCACCTCCTCCTCGGCCCTCTGGTGACGGGAGCCGTCGACGATCAACGTCCAACGAACATCCGGTCTGTGACGTCATCAGCGTCAGCATCGAACGGACGATCACTGCCGATCTGCTGATTTCCGGGCTTAACATTCACAGTAATAGAAAGATAGACAGACGGACGGAATGACGGATAGATAGACAGACGGATAGACAGACAGATGGACAGACAGATGGACAGATAGACAGATGGACAGACATACAAATGGACAGATGAACAGCAAGATAGACTAACAGACAGATACACAGACAGACATACAGATACAGTACACAGACAGACAGACAGACAGACAGAGCTACATGCGCGTATACAGACGTCAGATTGACTGACTGATTGACTGACTGATTGAGTAAATAAATGAATGAATGAACGAATGAATGAATGAATGAACGAATGAACGAACGATTGAATGAACGAATGAACAAACGAATGAGTGACTGAATAAATGAATGAATGAACGATAAAATGAACGAATGACTGAATGAACGAATGAATGAATGAACGAATGAACGAATGAATGAATGAACGAACGAATGATCAAATGATTGGCAAGACAACTCTGTGACTTTAAAACTGCACAAACAGATCGACTTAAAGAGGCAGAAGAAGAAGAAGAAAAAGTAGGAGAAGGCGAAGGAATTAAAGGCAGTTGACCAGTCCTCTTCCTCGTCATCCTATCTTCCCACCGACAGTGTACGGTCGGTGTACTCATCATAGCTGCGTTCGCTAGGGTGCGCAGCTGGTGCAGAAATCTGGGGAAATTAGTTTGCCCAGACGAGGATTGTAACCCTCGTCTCACGATTGGCAGTGCAGTGTGTGCTATCGAGTACTCCCTTGATGGCCTTGCACCGCCTAATTTGCGACTACCACCACACCACCACCACCACCATGCACCAAACCACCACCACCACCAATACCGTCATTAGCACCATCAGCAATTTCACCGCCAACGTATATAGACAGTAATATTATTATCACCGCCACTATAATAGGTTGCAGTATATTTGCTTCCCCATCAGTTCGCTCCGCCTTTCTCTCTGGTATACAGGCTATAGTATACTCTTTCCTCATATTTCTGTCACTTTTCTCATATTTCTGTCACCTCAACTCCTGCCGTTTCTCTCTGGGTTGTACGCACTGATAGCGCTTCTTAAAGGCTCTTGCTTTGAGTGCGATTTGCAAATGATTACGACGGTCGAATAGACCTACAATAAAATACAAATTTATACAGTATTATAATACTGACAGGATTCACAGGAAATGAGAATTATATACAAACAATAACACGTGTACCAAATCTGAGTGGCGCACAGGAAGACACTATACACTAGACACGATTGTTGTTATTGTATAATTTTGTAATTCAGACAATTTATGTAGCATCGTCAGCAGCAAGCCACTTCTAGGATGCTTTACACGCATAATGTCGTCAACTGTCAGAATAAAAATATCATGAGCTCGAGAGCAATAATTATTGCAGCTTCAATTGTTTTTGAAAAGTTGATTCAATCTTGATTTCCTGGATAGCAAGTTGCTGGAAGACTGTTCCAGGCGCGTGGGCCTGCGACCTGAAATGATTGCTATACACTTAACCCTTTAATGGTGCACGCTGTACGGCAAAGGTTTGCTTGTTATTTTGTCAAACTTCAACTTCAGAATTGCAACAATTTATTTCAAACTCTGCGCTGGTTGTCGTATTCACATTGAATTTTGTTCCAATGAGTTACTTGTTATTTTCTTTATTTCAGTGAATGACCTCTCAGTTTCCATTCAACCAAAAGTTGCAACATGTACAACCGGTTTCAACCTCCGATGCAACGCGTACAACCTGGATAAACAACCTGTTGCAACATGTACAACTACAGTTGTCCTTCATCGTTGCACATGGGACTTTGGTTGTTTGATCTCAGCCGTCGCATATGCAACCCTTTTTGAATTTTATTCGCTTTTTTATAGTGACTTCACTTTTTGGATATACAGTATCTATTCTACATCAATCTATTAAAAATAATAATAATTATGATAACAATAGCAATAATAAGTGTAAGCAATAATAACAATAATTTATAAATAAAAATAATGATAAAAATAATATTGTTGCTGTTGTTGTTTTACAGAAGTAGCCTAGTTGTAGTAAATAAATTGTCAACAATATTACTAATCAAAATAATAATAAATATTACTAATGAAAATAATTATTAAATACAACTGGCGTGTTAGTTTTGTTTATAATTTTGTGCATTTGTGTGTGCATTTGTGGGTGTGTGCATACGCGTATGTATGCGTCTATAGGTGGGCGGGTGTGTGCATACGCGTGATAGACCTTTGCGCATGTATAGATCTAAGTGTGTGGATGTGGATCACGTGGATGTGGGTATGTGTGCGTGTGTGTGAGTTCATGTGTGAGCGTGTGCGTGTGTATGTGCGTGAGTAAACAACCGACACAGCTCAACACGATTTTTCAAAATGGCTGACAATGAATGAATGACTTTATATAGCGCTGCTCACGAATCTATAATAATCCGACAGAGCACAACGACGACGATTTACTACGCGTATACAGCGAAAAATGATCCTATTGCTTTTTGGCGTAGCGTATTCAACTATTCATCGGACTATTGTCTCGCGCTGTCTTTGCTTACATATCTGGTTACAACGTCCCATTCATTGTCTTTGTCTTTGTTTTGCGCTGCATATATGCGCTCTCGCCGTGTGGTCCATTGTAACTCGCCGCGACACAATAAAGTGCCCGTTTTTCGGTTTCGTCTCGCCCGATTATTCCGCCGGTGAAACCGAATAACCGCTCGCCGCCTTATTTGTCCGTCCGCCGCCGAAACTCTCCGCTTCCGTCGACGCGACCGGAAACGCGGCGCACTCTGGGAAGCGTGAAGGTGGAGGAGGAGGACTAGGGGGAGGAGGAGGAGGAAGAAGAAAAGGAGGAGAGGAATGGAAGGAGAAAGAGGAGGAGTAGAAGGAGGAAGAGGACGAAGGGGAGTAGTAGTAGGAGGAAGAGAAGGAGGAGAAAGAGGAGGAGTAGGAGAAGAGGAGATAGGAGGAGGAGGAGAAGGAGAAGGAGAAAGATGAGGAGGAATGGGAGAAGGAGGAGGAGGAGGAGGAAGAGGACGAATGGAAGAAGCTGGAGGAGAAAGGAAAGTGGGAGTAGTAGGAGGAAGAGAAGGAGGAGAAAGAGGAGTAGGAGAAGAGGAGGAGGAGGAAGAGAAGGAGAAGCAGGAGTAGTAGCAGGACTCTGCCGGAGGAAGAGAAGAAAGAGGAGGATGATAAGAAGGCGGAGGTGTAGAAGGAGGAGGAAGAGAAGGAGGAGGAAGGGGAGCAGGAGGACGAGTAAAAGGAGGACGCTGAAAGTGGACGACAGCAGCAACAGGGGCGGCGGTGATGATGATGATGACGATGGCTTGTATTCGTCGTTGTCGTCGTCGTTGTCGTCGTTGTCGTCATCGTCGCATTTGCTACGGAAGTCATCAAACGCTATACGTCCAATTGGTGGCCATCAATCTCATTCCTTCTACGTCGTCAACGACAGCTGGCTTAGGACGACCGAAGGACGGAAGGACGGAAGGACGGAGGGGAAATGGACACCACTGCTACCACCACCACTACCACCACCACCACCACCCAACATCACCACCACCCAACATCACCTCCCCAGCACCACCACCACCATCAGCACCACGGCACAAATACCAACACCACCATCACGCCTACCTTCTCCATCACCACAACCACCAACGACACCAACTGCCACCAACATCACCACCACCACAACCACCACCACCATCACCATCACCACCACCGCCGTTGCCGCCGCCACAACCGCCGCCGATACCATGCCGATACCACCATCACCACTAACACCATCACCACACCAGCTCCACTCCAACATCAATATAGCATCATCACCATCATGGCCACCATCACCACCACCACCAGCACCACAACACAAATACCAACACCACCAATGTAGGTCTATTATACCTATTATATATTTATAGATAGATAGATAGATAGATAGATAGATAGATAGATAGATAGATAGATAGATAGATAGATAGATAGATAGATAGATAGATAGATAGATAGATAGATAGATAGATAGATAGATAGATAGATAGATAGATAGATAGATAGATAGATAGATAGATATATAGATAGATAGATAGATAGATAGACAGAGAGACACACAGACAGACAGAGACAGACAGACATTGGTGGTGTTGGTATATAAAATTATATTAAGTAAGTTCAATGTGTACAACTGAGTACATGAATATAATGGTTGTCGTAGTCCTGTACATGTATGTTCCTCTTTTCCTCGTCGTCCGTGTAACACGATCCATCTTTCCTTCTTTCCATCCTTCCATCCTACTTCTATTCCGTCGGACAATTAGCACAATCAAGTAGAAAGGGAACAAAAGCCGGAGTTTGGTTTCAAGATGGATATATAATTATGATGGAGAGGGGGAGAGAGAGGCTCCTCCACTTGGTCATCATTCCACCCTCCCTCCCCTCCCTCTCTCTCTCCCACTTGTCTGTTTATCTGTCTGTGTGCGTGTGTGTGTTTCTCTCTCTTTCTCTCTGTGTGTGTCCTGTTTGTCTGTCTATCTGTATGTGTGTGTCTCTGTCTCTGTCTATGTCTCTCTGTCTGTCTGTCTGTCTGTCTGTCTGTCTCTCTCTCTCTCTCTCTCTCTCTCTTCTCTCTCTCTGTCTCTCTCTCTCCATCTCTATCTTGTGTCTTACATCATCTGTTGAGTTCGTCGTATTATTGTATAATCCGTTTCTCTCTTTGGTTCAACCTCTCAGATCATCAGTCTTTCGAGCTGTCAGTCTTTTCTTACGATCTGCCTGTCAGTCTGTCAGTCTGTCTGTCAGTCTGTCTGTCTCCCTGCCTGCCTGTTTCTCTGTCTGTGTACCTAACTACATTTGTGTGCCTGTCTGCCTTTACCTCTGTATCTCTGTCTGTCTGTGTTTATATCTGTCTGTCTGTCTACCTAACTATACATTTGTGTGTCTGTCTGCATCTCTGCAACTCTGTCTGTGTGTCTGTCTGTCTTTCGACCTAACTATATTCGTGTGTCTGTATGTCAACCTGTCTTTTAGATCTCACTTTAAATCCACATGTGCTTGCTTTCACTGTCTTCCACGTCAACTAGTCAGCCATCCAGGTAATCGTTCAGCAGGTCAACTAATGAGCCATTCAATCAATCAGTAAGTCAATGAGTTAGTCAGTCAACCAGCCATCAAACCACTTAGTGATCCAGACAATGAGACCATTACATGTATCCACACAGCCATCAAGTCAACCAGTAAGCCACTAAACCAGTCAGTGTATAGTGTACCAATCAGTGAGCCTGCCCACTATTATAGTAGGCCTACGCCAGTCAATCAGTCGGCCAGCCAACTGTACAAACCTCAGTTAGTTAATCGGTCAGCTATTAGCCTAACCATTTAATCATTACTATCATGGTAGTTAGCCAACCAGTATAGGCCTACTAAGGGTTGCTTGGGTGCCGGAAGAAATATAATCGCACGTGAGGCGAGTGGTAAAACACAGTGGTCACGGTAAATAGTAATAATATTACTCAGCAAAAGCTCAAAGAACACCAAGCAGGAAATCAGGAACATATTTATGTTGTTTCATAGACGTTTTTAAGTGTTAATTTTTCTGCTCTGCAGCGTGCTGAAGGTGTGGGTTGATTAGGCGAAAAACTCTAGGAATGCATTCCGGTCAAAGAGAAATTTATAGAAAAAATAGGGCTTTCGGCCTCCTACCATGGTGGTAGATATTCGCCAACCCCTCCACGGCATGCCCTTTTGCCTGCATGGCTGCGTATATATGCTAAATGGAAGTTTGGCTGGTAAAAATCCTTTTTGTAAATATATAGGCCTAATCTTCGTTTAATTGAGACAAATCAGGGTGACACACCGCACCCAGGTACAATGTGGGTAGCCTACATGTCAATGCATTTTAAAAATAAACAACAAAAGTAATGTGAGGATAACAATGTCATTAATGGGCGACAAAGAGAACCCTCGGAATAAAGTTTATAACATCTTTAACTGGTAGAACAAAAGGATGCGGTCTAGGGCGTAAGTTATAGGTGGTTTTAACTACATAATTATAGAAATTGGATTGATTCGAGAATGTTTGCTCATCATGAAAATCACAGAAAACAACAAAAAGTATTAAAGCCTGAGTTAATTTGTTTGTACATGACTGTATGTGGACATGTTATATCGACCCTTAAAGCTTTGTACTCAGAGGCGCTCCCGACTACAGCGCGGACACTGCATCGAAGTTTCACGCCAAAGCGCTGAGCAATTGCGAGTGAAGGACTTGCTCAAGATCCCTACGCGGCGACGAGGTGAATTCGAACCTGCAAACCTTTCGGCTGCAAGGCGACGAACATACCCACTATACCACCGCGCCTCACATAGTTAATATGCTTATGCGTCCTCGTTTAAGGCTGGGGTCAACGGCATTGGCTAATTAAATAAGCGAAAAGGTTGTTTATAATTATTGCCATGAAGCGCCACTTGCAAATTAATTTCTGTCTTAACACCGAATTGCTTAATTATCTCCGTAGGATTAATTTTGAGGGAGATATCGTTGAAAGTAAAAAAAATCAAAAGCGAAAATGATAAAAAAAAAAGTCACGCTTTATACACGATTAGTTACGACGATTCTCATTGGCCGTTGGCTTCAGCTGCTTAAATAAATTATGTATTCTGACTTGAGATTTGCTGAAAATCCTGCGGTTGCAGCATTCTAAGTTCATCATCCATTTCAGATTAGCCCTGCAGGGATTGAATTGTCAGAGACACATAGACAAGGTTGTGTCACGTCTTCACATCCAGAGAACATCTGATCAGGCATAAACTATTCCGATCTAAAATTATTTATTTATTTATTTTTACTTTTCGCATTTGCTAGAGCGCCCCTTCAAGCGCTCTATACTCAGAGGCGCTCCCGACTACAGCGCGGACACTGCATCGGAGTTTCACGCCGAAACCACGAGCAATATCATTGCGAGTGAAGGACTTGCTCAAGATCTCTACGCGGCGGCTTGAGGCGGATTCAAACCTGGAACCCTCCGGCTCCAAGACACCGAACCCACCACTACACCACAGCGCCTCACAATAAATCTTAATCTAATCTAGTGATATTTAGAGCGCGGTTGCAACAATTCAAATACACCGCTTCCATTGAAATCTCAATCACAATTCACCAAAATCTCAGTCAGAATTCACCAAAATCTTCATCAGAATTCACCAAAATCTCAGTGAGAATTCACCAAAATCTTCATCAGAATTCACCAAAAGCTCAATCAAAATTCACCAAAATCTTCATCAGAATTCACCAAAATCTCAATCAAAATTCACCAAAATCTTCATCAGAATTCACCAAAATCTCAGTGAGAATTCACCAAAATCTCAGTGAGAATTCATCTAACTCTCAATCAGAATTCATCAAAATCTCAATCACAATTCACCAAACTCTCAATCAGAATTTACCAAAACCTCAATCAGAATTCACCAAAATTTCAATCACAATTCACCAAAATCTCAATCACAATTCACCAAAATCTCAATCACAATTCACCAAAATCTCAATCACAATTCACCAAAACCGCAGTCAGAATTCATTAACGACTGCGTCAACATTTTGCTGATAGTAGCAAATCTGCTGCGGATACAAACTGTTGCTCCTCCAGGCTCCAGCATTATGCAATATGCAATACGAAGTGACTAGAGGTCCGCCAGGCGGCCGCCGAATCCGCCAGGCGGCCGTCGAATTTCAAATACTAGGGGACCGCCAGTCACGTGTAACCTGTCACATGACGAGTTGAATATTGTTACAAAGGCGGCAGTTACCGATAGTTGGTTTTATGTCGGACAAAAGTTTTCTTGTTTTAATGACTTAGTAACCAATATTTTTCGTGAGTGTTGGTTAGGTTTAGGTTAGGCGTCGCGAGGGTCGGTTAGGGTTAGTGTTAGGGTTAGTTTAGCCATTAGAAACTCTTGTGGATTGGTGTAAATAGAAAGCCTGGCGGCTTCCTAGTATTCCGTATTGGACAGCCGCCAGAATCAAGACTCGTCATGTGACAGGTTACACGTGAATGGCGGTCCCCTAGTATTTGAAATTCGACGGCCGCCTGGCGGTCCCCTAGTCACGGCCTATGCAATATGCAGCACAGCTTCCGTGCTTTTCATTTAGTTGTAATTTCTAAGGTTGTTTCAAATAGTATGTTGCAATATGTTGTCAACATAATTATGCCCTAGAGTACAATTAGTATAGAAATATGATCAACATTCTGAACTGTGCTCTTCTATGCTAACGCGACCGCGACATTTAGCAACAAAATAGTTTCACTATTTGAAATCAATGAATGCATAATTCATATAAATTATTAGTTTTAAAATAAGTAGTTAAAATCGATTGTGTGGGCTACTCGTGAGCAGACAATGAAACAAAGGTTATTTTAAGGAAATTTCTCAACTGCACACATAGGCCTAGATGTACATGTAAAAGACGTTTTCCCGTTTTTTTAATTCTCTCTCAAAAAACGTGGTTTTTTCGTTTTTTGTTTTTCCATGGTTTTTTATATCATTTTTTATATTTGTTATGTACCTTTATTTGTTTATTTGCTGTCTATAATTATTTTTTTCATTTCATTTTTGTCTGATATTCAATAAGTTTTCACTGTCTATGTTAAACAATCCTCCAATATGTTAAACAATCGTCCAACATCTTAAACAATCCGCCAATATGTTAAACAATCGTCCAAAAGGTTAAACAATCATTTCAACATGTTACACAATAGTCCAGTATGTTACAAAATCGTCCAAAAATGTTAAACAATCGTTGAAAAATGTTACACAATCGTCCAATAATTTAAACAATCGTCCAATATGTTAAACAATCGTCCAAAATGTTAAACAGTCGTCCAATATGTTAAACAATCGTCCAATATGTTAAGCAATCGTCCAATATGTTAAACAATCGTCAAATATGTTAAACAATCGTCCAATATGTTAAAAAATCGGCCAATATGTTAAACAATCGTAAAATATGTTAAACAATCGCCAATATGTTAAAGATTCGTCCAAAAACGTTAAACAATCGTTCAAAAATGTTAAACAATCGTCCAAAATGTTAAACAATCGTTCAATATGTTAAACAACCGTCAATTATGTTAAATAATCGTCCAATATGTTAAAAAAAATCGACCAATATGTTACACAATCGTCCAATATGTTAAACAATCGTTCAAAAATGTTAAAAAATCGTCCAATATGTTAAGCAATCGTCCAATATGTTAAAAAATCGTCCAATATGTTAAACAATCGTCCAAAAATGTTAAACAATCGTCCAATATGTTAAACAATCGTTCAATATGTTAAACAATCGTCTAATATGTTAAACAATCGTCCAAAAATGTTAAACAATCGTCCAATATATTAAACAATCGTCCAATATGTTAAACAATCGTCCAAAATGTTAAACAATCGTCTAATATTTTAAACAATCGTCCAATATGTTAAACAATCGGCCAATATGTTAAACCATCGTCCACAAACGTTAAACAATCGTCCAATATGTTAAACAATCGTCCCGTAAGTTAAACAATCGTTCAATATGGTAAACAATCGTTCAATGTGTTAAACAATCGTCCAATATGTTAAACAATCGTCCAATAAGTTACAAAATCGTCCACTATGTTAAAAAATCGTCCAGTATGTTAAACAATCCTCAGATATGTTAAACAATCGTCCAATTTCTTAAACATTTGTTCAATATGTTCACAAATCATCCAGTATGTTAAACAAAAGTCTAAAATGTTAAACAATCGTCCAAAATGTTAAACAATAGTCCAATATGTTAAACAATCGTCCAGTATGTTAAACAATCGTTCAATATGTTAAACAATCGTCCAATGTGTTAAACAATCGTCCAATATGTTAAACAATCGTCCAACATGTTACAAAATCGTCCACTATGTTAAACAATCGTCCAATATGTTAAACAATCGTCTTATATTTTAAACAATCGTCAAATTTGTTAAACAATCGCATAAATACAAGTGTCCAATAAGTTAAAAAAAAACGTACAATACGTTAAACAATCGTCCAATACGTGAAACAATCATTTCAAGAAGTTAAACAATCGTCCAGTATGTTAAACAATCGTCCAAAAATGTTAAACAATCGTCCAACGTGCTAAACAATCGTTCAATATGTTAAACAAACGTCCAATATGTTAAACAATTCTTCAATATTTAAAAAAATTGTCCAGTATGTTAAACAATAGTCTGATATGTTAAACAATCGTCCAATATGTTAAACAATCGTCCAATATGTCACAAAATCGTCCACTATGTTAAAAAATCGTCCAGTATGTTAAACAATCCTCAGATAGGTTAAACAATCGTCCAATTTCTTAAACAATTGTTCAAAAATCAACCAGTATGTTAAACAATAGTCTAAAATGTTAAACAATCGTCCAAATTGTTAAACATTAGTCCAATATGTTAAACAATCGTCCAGTATGTTAAACAATCGTTCAATATGTTAAACAATCGTCCAATGTGTTAAACAATCGTCCAATATGTTAAACAATCGTCCAATATGTTACAAAATCGTCCACTATGTTAAACAATCGTCCAATATGTTAAACAATCGTCTTATATTTTAAACAATCGTCAAATATGTTAAACAATTGCATAATTACAAGTGTCCAATATGTTAAAAAAAACCGTACAATACGTTAAACAATCGTCCAATTTTTTAAACAATTGTTCAAAAATCATCCAGTATGTTAAACAATAGTCTAAAATGTTAAACAATCGTCCAAAATGTTAAACAATAGTCCAATATGTTAAACAATCGTCCAGTATGTTAAACAATCGTTCAATATGTTAAACAATCGTCCAATGTGTTAAACAATCGTCCAATATGTTAAACAATCGTCCAATATGTTACAAAATCGTCCACAATGTTAAACAATCGTCCAATATGTTAAACAATCGTCTTATTATTTTAAACAATCGTCAAATATGTTAAACAATCGCATAATTACAAGTGTCCAATATGTTAAAAAAACCGTACAATACGTTAAACAATCGTCCAATACGTGAAACAATCATTTCAATAAGTTAAACAATCGTCCAATATGTTAAACAATCGTCCAAAAATGTTTAACAATCGTCCAACGTGTTAAACAATCGTTCAATATGTTAAACAATCGTCCAATATGTTAAACAATCCTTCAATATTTAAAAAAATTGTCCAGTATGTTAAACAATAGTCTAAAAAGTTAAACAATCGTCCAATATGTTAAATAATCGTTCAATATGTTAAACAATCGTCCAATATGTTAAACAATCGTCCATTATGTTAAACAATCGTCCGATATGGTAAACAATCGTCCATTATGTTAAACAATTGTTCAATATGTTAAACAATCGTCCAATATGTTGAACAATCGTCCAAAAAATGTTAAACAATCGTCCAATATGTTAAACAATCGACCAATATGTTAAACAATCGTCCAATATGTTAAACAAACGTCCAAAAAGGTAAACAATCGTCCAATATGTTAAACAATCGACCAATATGTTAAACAATCGTCCAATATGTTAAACAATCGTTCAATATGTTAAACAACCGTCCAATATGTTGAACAATCGTCCAATATGGTAAACATACGTCCAATATGGTAAACAGTCGTCCAAAAATGTTGATCCATCGTCCAATATGTTAAACAATCGTCCAATATGTTAAACACTCGTCCATTATGTTAAACAATCGTCCAATATGTTAAACAATCGTCCAGAAATGTTAATCAATCGTCCAATATGTTAAACCATCGTCCACAAATGTTAAACAATCGTCCAACATGTTGAACAATCGTCCAATATGTTAAACAATCGTCCAATATGTTAAACAATCGTTCAATTTGTTAAACAATCGTCCAATATGTTAAACAATGGTCCATTATGTTAAACAATCGTCCGATATGTTAAACAATCGTCCATTTTGTTAAACAATTGTTCAATATGTTAAGCAATCGTCCAATATGTTAAACAATCGTCCAAAAAATGTTAAACAATCGTCCAATATGTTAAAAAATCGACCAATATGTTAAACAATCGTCCAATATGTTAAACAATCGTCCAAAAAGTTAAACAATCGTCCAAAAATGTTAAACAATCGACCAGTATGTTAAACAATCGTCCAATATGTTAAACAATCGTCCAATATGTTAAACAACCGTCCAATATGTTAAACAATCGTCCAATATGTTACAAAATCGTCCAATATGGTAAACAATCGTCCAAAAATGTTGATCAATCGTCCAATGAGTTAAACAATCGTCCAATATGTTAAACAATCGTCCAATATGTTAAACAATGGTCCAATATGTTAAACATTCGTCCAATATGGTAAACAATCGTCCGAAAATGTTGATCCATCGTCCAAAATGTTAAACAATCGTCCAATATGTTAAACACTCGTCCATTATGTTAAACAATCGTCCAACATGTTAAACAATCGCCCAGAAATGTTATTCAATCGTCCAATATGTTAAAACATCGTCCACAAATGTTAAACAATCGTCCAATGTGTTAAACAATCGTCCAATATGTTAAACAATCGTCCAATATGTTAAACAATCGTTCAATATGTTAAACAATCGTCCAATATGTTAAACAATCGTCCATTATGTTAAAAAAAATCGTCCGATATGTTAAACATTCGTCCATTATGTTAAACAATTGTCCAATATGTTAAAAAATCGTCCAATATGTTAAACAATCGTCCAAAAAATGTTAAACAATCGTCCAATATGTTACACAATCGTCCAATATGTTAAAAATCGTTCAATATGTTAAACAATCGTCCAAAATGTTAAACTATCGTCCGATATGTTAAACAATTGTCAATTATGTTAAACAATCGTCGAATATGCTAAACAATCGTCCAAAAAATGTTAAAGAATCGTCCAATATGTTACACAATCGTCCAATATGTTAAAAAATCGTCCAATATGTTAAACGATCGTCCAATATGTTACACAATCAGTCAATATGTTAATCAATCGTCTAATATGTTAAACAAATCGTCCCATATGTTAAACAATCGTCCAAAAATGTCAAACAATCGTCCATTATGTTAAACAATCGTGCAATATGTTAAACAATCGTCCAATATGTTAAACAATCGTCAAATGTGTTAAACAATCGTCCCGAAATGGTAAGCAATCGTCCAATATGTTAAATAATCTTTCAATATGTTAATCAATCATCTAATATGTTAAACAATCGTCCCATATGTTAAACAATCGTCCAGTATGTTAAACAACCGTCTAATATGTTAAACATTCGTCCAATATGTTAAACAATCGTCCAATATGTTAAACAGTCGTCCAAAA
>CAMAOG010000193.1:0-18817 GCA_945859605.1 Lumbricus rubellus | reverse complement strand
AATACCCTTGGCATCGCTCATGGAAGACGGTCCTGGGTAGGGACCGACCCGGGCTACGCGAAAAACCTAATTTCGTGTGCTGCCAAAAGTATTCAGCAGCAAATTAATATGTAATATTATTATTATATTTCCCTTCCATTGCATGGGCTACTTCGAACCGGCTGGTCGTCAGTAGAATACCCTTGGCATCGCTCATGGAAGACGGTCCTGGGTAGGGACCGACCCGGGCTACGCGAAAAACCTAATTTCGTGTGCTGCCAAAAGTATTCAGCAGCATGCAAGGTAAGATTTAATAATATTATTATTATTATTATATTTCCCTTCCATTGCATTGGCTACTTCGAACCGGACGATCGTCAGTCAGTAGAATACCCTAGGAAGCGCTCATGGAAGACGGTCCTGGGTAGGGACCGACCCGGGCTACGCGAAAAACCTAATTTCGTGTGCTGCCAAAAGTATTCAGCAGCAAATTAATATGTAATATTATTATTATATTTCCCTTCCATTGCATGGGCTACTTCGAACCGGCTGGTCGTCAGTAGAATACCCTTGGCATCGCTCATGGAAGACGGTCCTGGGTAGGGACCGACCCGGGCTACGCGAAAAACCTAATTTCGTGTGCTGCCAAAAGTATTCAGCAGCAAATTAATATGTAATATTATTATTATATTTCCCTTCCATTGCATGGGCTACTTCGAACCGGCTGGTCGTCAGTAGAATACCCTTGGCATCGCTCATGGAAGACGGTCCTGGGTAGGGACCGACCCGGGCTACGCGAAAAACCTAATTTCGTGTGCTGCCAAAAGTATTCAGCAGCAAATTAATATGTAATATTATTATTATATTTCCCTTCCATTGCATGGGCTACTTCGAACCGGCTGGTCGTCAGTAGAATACCCTTGGCATCGCTCATGGAAGACGGTCCTGGGTAGGGACCGACCCGGGCTACGCGAAAAACCTAATTTCGTGTGCTGCCAAAAGTATTCAGCAGCATGCAAGGTAAGATTTAATAATATTATTATTATTATTATATTTCCCTTCCATTGCATTGGCTACTTCGAACCGGACGATCGTCAGTCAGTAGAATACCCTAGGAAGCGCTCATGGAAGACGGTCCTGGGTAGGGACCGACCCGGGCTACGCGAAAAACCTAATTTCGTGTGCTGCCAAAAGTATTCAGCAGCAAATTAATATGTAATATTATTATTATATTTCCCTTCCATTGCATGGGCTACTTCGAACCGGCTGGTCGTCAGTAGAATACCCTTGGCATCGCTCATGGAAGACGGTCCTGGGTAGGGACCGACCCGGGCTACGCGAAAAACCTAATTTCGTGTGCTGCCAAAAGTATTCAGCAGCAAATTAATATGTAATATTATTATTATATTTCCCTTCCATTGCATGGGCTACTTCGAACCGGCTGGTCGTCAGTAGAATACCCTTGGCATCGCTCATGGAAGACGGTCCTGGGTAGGGACCGACCCGGGCTACGCGAAAAACCTAATTTCGTGTGCTGCCAAAAGTAATCAGCAGCAAGGTAAGATTTAATAATATTATTATTATTATTATATTTCCCTTCCATTGCATGGGCTACTTCGAACCGGCTGGTCGTCAGTAGAATACCCTTGGCATCGCTCATGGAAGACGGTCCTGGGTAGGGACCGACCCGGGCTACGCGAAAAACCTAATTTCGTGTGCTGCCAAAAGTATTCAGCAGCAAATTAATATGTAATATTATTATTATATTTCCCTTCCATTGCATGGGCTACTTCGAACCGGCTGGTCGTCAGTAGAATACCCTTGGCAGCGCTCATGGAAGACGGTCTTGGGTAGGGACCGACCCGGGCTACGCGAAAAACCTAATTTCGTGTGCTGCCAAAAGTAATCAGCAGCAAGGTAAGATTTAATAATATTATTATTATTATTATATTTCCCTTCCATTGCATTGGCTACTTCGAACCGGCTGGTCGTCAGTAGAATACCCTTGGCAGCGCTCATGGAAGAAGGTCTTGGGTAGGGACCGACCCGGGCTACGCGAAAAACCTAATTTCGTGTGCTGCCAAAAGTATTCAGCAGCAAATTAATATGTAATATTATTATTATATTTCCCTTCCATTGCATGGGCTACTTCGAACCGGCTGGTCGTCAGTAGAATACCCTTGGCATCGCTCATGGAAGACGGTCCTGGGTAGGGACCGACCCGGGCTACGCGAAAAACCTAATTTCGTGTGCTGCCAAAAGTATTCAGCAGCAAATTAATATGTAATATTATTATTATATTTCCCTTCCATTGCATGGGCTACTTCGAACCGGCTGGTCGTCAGTAGAATACCCTTGGCATCGCTCATGGAAGACGGTCCTGGGTAGGGACCGACCCGGGCTACGCGAAAAACCTAATTTCGTGTGCTGCCAAAAGTATTCAGCAGCATGCAAGGTAAGATTTAATAATATTATTATTATTATTATATTTCCCTTCCATTGCATTGGCTACTTCGAACCGGACGATCGTCAGTCAGTAGAATACCCTAGGAAGCGCTCATGGAAGACGGTCCTGGGTAGGGACCGACCCGGGCTACGCGAAAAACCTAATTTCGTGTGCTGCCAAAAGTATTCAGCAGCAAATTAATATGTAATATTATTATTATATTTCCCTTCCATTGCATGGGCTACTTCGAACCGGCTGGTCGTCAGTAGAATACCCTTGGCATCGCTCATGGAAGACGGTCCTGGGTAGGGACCGACCCGGGCTACGCGAAAAACCTAATTTCGTGTGCTGCCAAAAGTATTCAGCAGCAAATTAATATGTAATATTATTATTATATTTCCCTTCCATTGCATGGGCTACTTCGAACCGGCTGGTCGTCAGTAGAATACCCTTGGCATCGCTCATGGAAGACGGTCCTGGGTAGGGACCGACCCGGGCTACGCGAAAAACCTAATTTCGTGTGCTGCCAAAAGTAATCAGCAGCAAGGTAAGATTTAATAATATTATTATTATTATTATATTTCCCTTCCATTGCATGGGCTACTTCGAACCGGCTGGTCGTCAGTAGAATACCCTTGGCATCGCTCATGGAAGACGGTCCTGGGTAGGGACCGACCCGGGCTACGCGAAAAACCTAATTTCGTGTGCTGCCAAAAGTATTCAGCAGCAAATTAATATGTAATATTATTATTATATTTCCCTTCCATTGCATGGGCTACTTCGAACCGGCTGGTCGTCAGTAGAATACCCTTGGCAGCGCTCATGGAAGACGGTCTTGGGTAGGGACCGACCCGGGCTACGCGAAAAACCTAATTTCGTGTGCTGCCAAAAGTAATCAGCAGCAAGGTAAGATTTAATAATATTATTATTATTATTATATTTCCCTTCCATTGCATTGGCTACTTCGAACCGGCTGGTCGTCAGTAGAATACCCTTGGCAGCGCTCATGGAAGAAGGTCTTGGGTAGGGACCGACCCGGGCTACGCGAAAAACCTAATTTCGTGTGCTGCCAAAAGTATTCAGCAGCAAATTAATATGTAATATTATTATTATATTTCCCTTCCATTGCATGGGCTACTTCGAACCGGCTGGTCGTCAGTAGAATACCCTTGGCATCGCTCATGGAAGACGGTCCTGGGTAGGGACCGACCCGGGCTACGCGAAAAACCTAATTTCGTGTGCTGCCAAAAGTATTCAGCAGCAAATTAATATGTAATATTATTATTATATTTCCCTTCCATTGCATGGGCTACTTCGAACCGGCTGGTCGTCAGTAGAATACCCTTGGCATCGCTCATGGAAGACGGTCCTGGGTAGGGACCGACCCGGGCTACGCGAAAAACCTAATTTCGTGTGCTGCCAAAAGTATTCAGCAGCATGCAAGGTAAGATTTAATAATATTATTATTATTATTATATTTCCCTTCCATTGCATTGGCTACTTCGAACCGGACGATCGTCAGTCAGTAGAATACCCTAGGAAGCGCTCATGGAAGACGGTCCTGGGTAGGGACCGACCCGGGCTACGCGAAAAACCTAATTTCGTGTGCTGCCAAAAGTATTCAGCAGCAAATTAATATGTAATATTATTATTATATTTCCCTTCCATTGCATGGGCTACTTCGAACCGGCTGGTCGTCAGTAGAATACCCTTGGCATCGCTCATGGAAGACGGTCCTGGGTAGGGACCGACCCGGGCTACGCGAAAAACCTAATTTCGTGTGCTGCCAAAAGTATTCAGCAGCAAATTAATATGTAATATTATTATTATATTTCCCTTCCATTGCATGGGCTACTTCGAACCGGCTGGTCGTCAGTAGAATACCCTTGGCATCGCTCATGGAAGACGGTCCTGGGTAGGGACCGACCCGGGCTACGCGAAAAACCTAATTTCGTGTGCTGCCAAAAGTAATCAGCAGCAAGGTAAGATTTAATAATATTATTATTATTATTATATTTCCCTTCCATTGCATGGGCTACTTCGAACCGGCTGGTCGTCAGTAGAATACCCTTGGCATCGCTCATGGAAGACGGTCCTGGGTAGGGACCGACCCGGGCTACGCGAAAAACCTAATTTCGTGTGCTGCCAAAAGTATTCAGCAGCAAATTAATATGTAATATTATTATTATATTTCCCTTCCATTGCATGGGCTACTTCGAACCGGCTGGTCGTCAGTAGAATACCCTTGGCAGCGCTCATGGAAGACGGTCTTGGGTAGGGACCGACCCGGGCTACGCGAAAAACCTAATTTCGTGTGCTGCCAAAAGTAATCAGCAGCAAGGTAAGATTTAATAATATTATTATTATTATTATATTTCCCTTCCATTGCATTGGCTACTTCGAACCGGCTGGTCGTCAGTAGAATACCCTTGGCAGCGCTCATGGAAGAAGGTCTTGGGTAGGGACCGACCCGGGCTACGCGAAAAACCTAATTTCGTGTGCTGCCAAAAGTATTCAGCAGCAAATTAATATGTAATATTATTATTATATTTCCCTTCCATTGCATGGGCTACTTCGAACCGGCTGGTCGTCAGTAGAATACCCTTGGCATCGCTCATGGAAGACGGTCCTGGGTAGGGACCGACCCGGGCTACGCGAAAAACCTAATTTCGTGTGCTGCCAAAAGTATTCAGCAGCAAATTAATATGTAATATTATTATTATATTTCCCTTCCATTGCATGGGCTACTTCGAACCGGCTGGTCGTCAGTAGAATACCCTTGGCATCGCTCATGGAAGACGGTCCTGGGTAGGGACCGACCCGGGCTACGCGAAAAACCTAATTTCGTGTGCTGCCAAAAGTATTCAGCAGCATGCAAGGTAAGATTTAATAATATTATTATTATTATTATATTTCCCTTCCATTGCATTGGCTACTTCGAACCGGACGATCGTCAGTCAGTAGAATACCCTAGGAAGCGCTCATGGAAGACGGTCCTGGGTAGGGACCGACCCGGGCTACGCGAAAAACCTAATTTCGTGTGCTGCCAAAAGTATTCAGCAGCAAATTAATATGTAATATTATTATTATATTTCCCTTCCATTGCATGGGCTACTTCGAACCGGCTGGTCGTCAGTAGAATACCCTTGGCATCGCTCATGGAAGACGGTCCTGGGTAGGGACCGACCCGGGCTACGCGAAAAACCTAATTTCGTGTGCTGCCAAAAGTATTCAGCAGCAAATTAATATGTAATATTATTATTATATTTCCCTTCCATTGCATGGGCTACTTCGAACCGGCTGGTCGTCAGTAGAATACCCTTGGCATCGCTCATGGAAGACGGTCCTGGGTAGGGACCGACCCGGGCTACGCGAAAAACCTAATTTCGTGTGCTGCCAAAAGTAATCAGCAGCAAGGTAAGATTTAATAATATTATTATTATTATTATATTTCCCTTCCATTGCATGGGCTACTTCGAACCGGCTGGTCGTCAGTAGAATACCCTTGGCATCGCTCATGGAAGACGGTCCTGGGTAGGGACCGACCCGGGCTACGCGAAAAACCTAATTTCGTGTGCTGCCAAAAGTATTCAGCAGCAAATTAATATGTAATATTATTATTATATTTCCCTTCCATTGCATGGGCTACTTCGAACCGGCTGGTCGTCAGTAGAATACCCTTGGCAGCGCTCATGGAAGACGGTCTTGGGTAGGGACCGACCCGGGCTACGCGAAAAACCTAATTTCGTGTGCTGCCAAAAGTAATCAGCAGCAAGGTAAGATTTAATAATATTATTATTATTATTATATTTCCCTTCCATTGCATTGGCTACTTCGAACCGGCTGGTCGTCAGTAGAATACCCTTGGCAGCGCTCATGGAAGAAGGTCTTGGGTAGGGACCGACCCGGGCTACGCGAAAAACCTAATTTCGTGTGCTGCCAAAAGTATTCAGCAGCAAATTAATATGTAATATTATTATTATATTTCCCTTCCATTGCATGGGCTACTTCGAACCGGCTGGTCGTCAGTAGAATACCCTTGGCATCGCTCATGGAAGACGGTCCTGGGTAGGGACCGACCCGGGCTACGCGAAAAACCTAATTTCGTGTGCTGCCAAAAGTATTCAGCAGCAAATTAATATGTAATATTATTATTATATTTCCCTTCCATTGCATGGGCTACTTCGAACCGGCTGGTCGTCAGTAGAATACCCTTGGCAGCGCTCATGGAAGACGGTCTTGGGTAGGGACCGACCCGGGCTACGCGAAAAACCTAATTTCGTGTGCTGCCAAAAGTAATCAGCAGCAAGGTAAGATTTAATAATATTATTATTATTATTATATTTCCCTTCCATTGCATTGGCTACTTCGAACCGGCTGGTCGTCAGTAGAATACCCTTGGCAGCGCTCATGGAAGACGGTCTTGGGTAGGGACCGACCCGGGCTACGCGAAAAACCTAATTTCGTGTGCTGCCAAAAGTATTCAGCAGCAAATTAATATGTAATATTATTATTATATTTCCCTTCCATTGCATGGGCTACTTCGAACCGGCTGGTCGTCAGTAGAATACCCTTGGCATCGCTCATGGAAGACGGTCCTGGGTAGGGACCGACCCGGGCTACGCGAAAAACCTAATTTCGTGTGCTGCCAAAAGTATTCAGCAGCATGCAAGGTAAGATTTAATAATATTATTATTATTATTATATTTCCCTTCCATTGCATGGGCTACTTCGAACCGGCTGGTCGTCAGTAGAATACCCTTGGCATCGCTCATGGAAGACGGTCCTGGGTAGGGACCGACCCGGGCTACGCGAAAAACCTAATTTCTTGTGCTGCCAAAAGTATTCAGCAGCAAATTAATATGTAATATTATTATTATATTTCCCTTCCATTGCATGGGCTACTTCGAACCGGCTGGTCGTCAGTAGAATACCCTTGGCATCGCTCATGGAAGACGGTCCTGGGTAGGGACCGACCCGGGCTACGCGAAAAACCTAATTTCGTGTGCTGCCAAAAGTATTCAGCAGCAAATTAATATGTAATATTATTATTATATTTCCCTTCCATTGCATGGGCTACTTCGAACCGGCTGGTCGTCAGTAGAATACCCTTGGCATCGCTCATGGAAGACGGTCCTGGGTAGGGACCGACCCGGGCTACGCGAAAAACCTAATTTCGTGTGCTGCCAAAAGTAATCAGCAGCAAGGTAAGATTTAATAATATTATTATTATTATTATATTTCCCTTCCATTGCATGGGCTACTTCGAACCGGCTGGTCGTCAGTAGAATACCCTTGGCATCGCTCATGGAAGACGGTCCTGGGTAGGGACCGACCCGGGCTACGCGAAAAACCTAATTTCGTGTGCTGCCAAAAGTATTCAGCAGCAAATTAATATGTAATATTATTATTATATTTCCCTTCCATTGCATGGGCTACTTCGAACCGGCTGGTCGTCAGTAGAATACCCTTGGCAGCGCTCATGGAAGACGGTCTTGGGTAGGGACCGACCCGGGCTACGCGAAAAACCTAATTTCGTGTGCTGCCAAAAGTAATCAGCAGCAAGGTAAGATTTAATAATATTATTATTATTATTATATTTCCCTTCCATTGCATTGGCTACTTCGAACCGGCTGGTCGTCAGTAGAATACCCTTGGCAGCGCTCATGGAAGAAGGTCTTGGGTAGGGACCGTCCCGGGCTACGCGAAAAACCTAATTTCGTGTGCTGCCAAAAGTATTCAGCAGCAAATTAATATGTAATATTATTATTATATTTCCCTTCCATTGCATGGGCTACTTCGAACCGGCTGGTCGTCAGTAGAATACCCTTGGCATCGCTCATGGAAGACGGTCCTGGGTAGGGACCGACCCGGGCTACGCGAAAAACCTAATTTCGTGTGCTGCCAAAAGTATTCAGCAGCAAATTAATATGTAATATTATTATTATATTTCCCTTCCATTGCATGGGCTACTTCGAACCGGCTGGTCGTCAGTAGAATACCCTTGGCATCGCTCATGGAAGACGGTCCTGGGTAGGGACCGACCCGGGCTACGCGAAAAACCTAATTTCGTGTGCTGCCAAAAGTATTCAGCAGCAAATTAATATGTAATATTATTATTATATTTCCCTTCCATTGCATGGGCTACTTCGAACCGGCTGGTCGTCAGTAGAATACCCTTGGCATCGCTCATGGAAGACGGTCCTGGGTAGGGACCGACCCGGGCTACGCGAAAAACCTAATTTCGTGTGCTGCCAAAAGTATTCAGCAGCAAATTAATATGTAATATTATTATTATATTTCCCTTCCATTGCATGGGCTACTTCGAACCGGCTGGTCGTCAGTAGAATACCCTTGGCATCGCTCATGGAAGACGGTCCTGGGTAGGGACCGACCCGGGCTACGCGAAAAACCTAATTTCGTGTGCTGCCAAAAGTATTCAGCAGCAAATTAATATGTAATATTATTATTATATTTCCCTTCCATTGCATGGGCTACTTCGAACCGGCTGGTCGTCAGTAGAATACCCTTGGCATCGCTCATGGAAGACGGTCCTGGGTAGGGACCGACCCGGGCTACGCGAAAAACCTAATTTCGTGTGCTGCCAAAAGTATTCAGCAGCATGCAAGGTAAGATTTAATAATATTATTATTATTATTATATTTCCCTTCCATTGCATTGGCTACTTCGAACCGGACGATCGTCAGTCAGTAGAATACCCTAGGAAGCGCTCATGGAAGACGGTCCTGGGTAGGGACCGACCCGGGCTACGCGAAAAACCTAATTTCGTGTGCTGCCAAAAGTATTCAGCAGCAAATTAATATGTAATATTATTATTATATTTCCCTTCCATTGCATGGGCTACTTCGAACCGGCTGGTCGTCAGTAGAATACCCTTGGCATCGCTCATGGAAGACGGTCCTGGGTAGGGACCGACCCGGGCTACGCGAAAAACCTAATTTCGTGTGCTGCCAAAAGTATTCAGCAGCAAATTAATATGTAATATTATTATTATATTTCCCTTCCATTGCATGGGCTACTTCGAACCGGCTGGTCGTCAGTAGAATACCCTTGGCATCGCTCATGGAAGACGGTCCTGGGTAGGGACCGACCCGGGCTACGCGAAAAACCTAATTTCGTGTGCTGCCAAAAGTAATCAGCAGCAAGGTAAGATTTAATAATATTATTATTATTATTATATTTCCCTTCCATTGCATGGGCTACTTCGAACCGGCTGGTCGTCAGTAGAATACCCTTGGCATCGCTCATGGAAGACGGTCCTGGGTAGGGACCGACCCGGGCTACGCGAAAAACCTAATTTCGTGTGCTGCCAAAAGTATTCAGCAGCAAATTAATATGTAATATTATTATTATATTTCCCTTCCATTGCATGGGCTACTTCGAACCGGCTGGTCGTCAGTAGAATACCCTTGGCAGCGCTCATGGAAGACGGTCTTGGGTAGGGACCGACCCGGGCTACGCGAAAAACCTAATTTCGTGTGCTGCCAAAAGTAATCAGCAGCAAGGTAAGATTTAATAATATTATTATTATTATTATATTTCCCTTCCATTGCATTGGCTACTTCGAACCGGCTGGTCGTCAGTAGAATACCCTTGGCAGCGCTCATGGAAGAAGGTCTTGGGTAGGGACCGACCCGGGCTACGCGAAAAACCTAATTTCGTGTGCTGCCAAAAGTATTCAGCAGCAAATTAATATGTAATATTATTATTATATTTCCCTTCCATTGCATGGGCTACTTCGAACCGGCTGGTCGTCAGTAGAATACCCTTGGCATCGCTCATGGAAGACGGTCCTGGGTAGGGACCGACCCGGGCTACGCGAAAAACCTAATTTCGTGTGCTGCCAAAAGTATTCAGCAGCAAATTAATATGTAATATTATTATTATATTTCCCTTCCATTGCATGGGCTACTTCGAACCGGCTGGTCGTCAGTAGAATACCCTTGGCATCGCTCATGGAAGACGGTCCTGGGTAGGGACCGACCCGGGCTACGCGAAAAACCTAATTTCGTGTGCTGCCAAAAGTATTCAGCAGCATGCAAGGTAAGATTTAATAATATTATTATTATTATTATATTTCCCTTCCATTGCATTGGCTACTTCGAACCGGACGATCGTCAGTCAGTAGAATACCCTAGGAAGCGCTCATGGAAGACGGTCCTGGGTAGGGACCGACCCGGGCTACGCGAAAAACCTAATTTCGTGTGCTGCCAAAAGTATTCAGCAGCAAATTAATATGTAATATTATTATTATATTTCCCTTCCATTGCATGGGCTACTTCGAACCGGCTGGTCGTCAGTAGAATACCCTTGGCATCGCTCATGGAAGACGGTCCTGGGTAGGGACCGACCCGGGCTACGCGAAAAACCTAATTTCGTGTGCTGCCAAAAGTATTCAGCAGCAAATTAATATGTAATATTATTATTATATTTCCCTTCCATTGCATGGGCTACTTCGAACCGGCTGGTCGTCAGTAGAATACCCTTGGCATCGCTCATGGAAGACGGTCCTGGGTAGGGACCGACCCGGGCTACGCGAAAAACCTAATTTCGTGTGCTGCCAAAAGTAATCAGCAGCAAGGTAAGATTTAATAATATTATTATTATTATTATATTTCCCTTCCATTGCATGGGCTACTTCGAACCGGCTGGTCGTCAGTAGAATACCCTTGGCATCGCTCATGGAAGACGGTCCTGGGTAGGGACCGACCCGGGCTACGCGAAAAACCTAATTTCGTGTGCTGCCAAAAGTATTCAGCAGCAAATTAATATGTAATATTATTATTATATTTCCCTTCCATTGCATGGGCTACTTCGAACCGGCTGGTCGTCAGTAGAATACCCTTGGCAGCGCTCATGGAAGACGGTCTTGGGTAGGGACCGACCCGGGCTACGCGAAAAACCTAATTTCGTGTGCTGCCAAAAGTAATCAGCAGCAAGGTAAGATTTAATAATATTATTATTATTATTATATTTCCCTTCCATTGCATTGGCTACTTCGAACCGGCTGGTCGTCAGTAGAATACCCTTGGCAGCGCTCATGGAAGAAGGTCTTGGGTAGGGACCGACCCGGGCTACGCGAAAAACCTAATTTCGTGTGCTGCCAAAAGTATTCAGCAGCAAATTAATATGTAATATTATTATTATATTTCCCTTCCATTGCATGGGCTACTTCGAACCGGCTGGTCGTCAGTAGAATACCCTTGGCATCGCTCATGGAAGACGGTCCTGGGTAGGGACCGACCCGGGCTACGCGAAAAACCTAATTTCGTGTGCTGCCAAAAGTATTCAGCAGCAAATTAATATGTAATATTATTATTATATTTCCCTTCCATTGCATGGGCTACTTCGAACCGGCTGGTCGTCAGTAGAATACCCTTGGCATCGCTCATGGAAGACGGTCCTGGGTAGGGACCGACCCGGGCTACGCGAAAAACCTAATTTCGTGTGCTGCCAAAAGTATTCAGCAGCATGCAAGGTAAGATTTAATAATATTATTATTATTATTATATTTCCCTTCCATTGCATTGGCTACTTCGAACCGGACGATCGTCAGTCAGTAGAATACCCTAGGAAGCGCTCATGGAAGACGGTCCTGGGTAGGGACCGACCCGGGCTACGCGAAAAACCTAATTTCGTGTGCTGCCAAAAGTATTCAGCAGCAAATTAATATGTAATATTATTATTATATTTCCCTTCCATTGCATGGGCTACTTCGAACCGGCTGGTCGTCAGTAGAATACCCTTGGCATCGCTCATGGAAGACGGTCCTGGGTAGGGACCGACCCGGGCTACGCGAAAAACCTAATTTCGTGTGCTGCCAAAAGTATTCAGCAGCAAATTAATATGTAATATTATTATTATATTTCCCTTCCATTGCATGGGCTACTTCGAACCGGCTGGTCGTCAGTAGAATACCCTTGGCATCGCTCATGGAAGACGGTCCTGGGTAGGGACCGACCCTGGCTACGCGAAAAACCTAATTTCGTGTGCTGCCAAAAGTAATCAGCAGCAAGGTAAGATTTAATAATATTATTATTATTATTATATTTCCCTTCCATTGCATGGGCTACTTCGAACCGGCTGGTCGTCAGTAGAATACCCTTGGCATCGCTCATGGAAGACGGTCCTGGGTAGGGACCGACCCGGGCTACGCGAAAAACCTAATTTCGTGTGCTGCCAAAAGTATTCAGCAGCAAATTAATATGTAATATTATTATTATATTTCCCTTCCATTGCATGGGCTACTTCGAACCGGCTGGTCGTCAGTAGAATACCCTTGGCAGCGCTCATGGAAGACGGTCTTGGGTAGGGACCGACCCGGGCTACGCGAAAAACCTAATTTCGTGTGCTGCCAAAAGTAATCAGCAGCAAGGTAAGATTTAATAATATTATTATTATTATTATATTTCCCTTCCATTGCATTGGCTACTTCGAACCGGCTGGTCGTCAGTAGAATACCCTTGGCAGCGCTCATGGAAGAAGGTCTTGGGTAGGGACCGACCCGGGCTACGCGAAAAACCTAATTTCGTGTGCTGCCAAAAGTATTCAGCAGCAAATTAATATGTAATATTATTATTATATTTCCCTTCCATTGCATGGGCTACTTCGAACCGGCTGGTCGTCAGTAGAATACCCTTGGCATCGCTCATGGAAGACGGTCCTGGGTAGGGACCGACCCGGGCTACGCGAAAAACCTAATTTCGTGTGCTGCCAAAAGTATTCAGCAGCAAATTAATATGTAATATTATTATTATATTTCCCTTCCATTGCATGGGCTACTTCGAACCGGCTGGTCGTCAGTAGAATACCCTTGGCATCGCTCATGGAAGACGGTCCTGGGTAGGGACCGACCCGGGCTACGCGAAAAACCTAATTTCGTGTGCTGCCAAAAGTATTCAGCAGCATGCAAGGTAAGATTTAATAATATTATTATTATTATTATATTTCCCTTCCATTGCATTGGCTACTTCGAACCGGACGATCGTCAGTCAGTAGAATACCCTAGGAAGCGCTCATGGAAGACGGTCCTGGGTAGGGACCGACCCGGGCTACGCGAAAAACCTAATTTCGTGTGCTGCCAAAAGTATTCAGCAGCAAATTAATATGTAATATTATTATTATATTTCCCTTCCATTGCATGGGCTACTTCGAACCGGCTGGTCGTCAGTAGAATACCCTTGGCATCGCTCATGGAAGACGGTCCTGGGTAGGGACCGACCCGGGCTACGCGAAAAACCTAATTTCGTGTGCTGCCAAAAGTATTCAGCAGCAAATTAATATGTAATATTATTATTATATTTCCCTTCCATTGCATGGGCTACTTCGAACCGGCTGGTCGTCAGTAGAATACCCTTGGCATCGCTCATGGAAGACGGTCCTGGGTAGGGACCGACCCGGGCTACGCGAAAAACCTAATTTCGTGTGCTGCCAAAAGTAATCAGCAGCAAGGTAAGATTTAATAATATTATTATTATTATTATATTTCCCTTCCATTGCATGGGCTACTTCGAACCGGCTGGTCGTCAGTAGAATACCCTTGGCATCGCTCATGGAAGACGGTCCTGGGTAGGGACCGACCCGGGCTACGCGAAAAACCTAATTTCGTGTGCTGCCAAAAGTATTCAGCAGCAAATTAATATGTAATATTATTATTATATTTCCCTTCCATTGCATGGGCTACTTCGAACCGGCTGGTCGTCAGTAGAATACCCTTGGCAGCGCTCATGGAAGACGGTCTTGGGTAGGGACCGACCCGGGCTACGCGAAAAACCTAATTTCGTGTGCTGCCAAAAGTAATCAGCAGCAAGGTAAGATTTAATAATATTATTATTATTATTATATTTCCCTTCCATTGCATTGGCTACTTCGAACCGGCTGGTCGTCAGTAGAATACCCTTGGCAGCGCTCATGGAAGAAGGTCTTGGGTAGGGACCGACCCGGGCTACGCGAAAAACCTAATTTCGTGTGCTGCCAAAAGTATTCAGCAGCAAATTAATATGTAATATTATTATTATATTTCCCTTCCATTGCATGGGCTACTTCGAACCGGCTGGTCGTCAGTAGAATACCCTTGGCATCGCTCATGGAAGACGGTCCTGGGTAGGGACCGACCCGGGCTACGCGAAAAACCTAATTTCGTGTGCTGCCAAAAGTATTCAGCAGCAAATTAATATGTAATATTATTATTATATTTCCCTTCCATTGCATGGGCTACTTCGAACCGGCTGGTCGTCAGTAGAATACCCTTGGCATCGCTCATGGAAGACGGTCCTGGGTAGGGACCGACCCGGGCTACGCGAAAAACCTAATTTCGTGTGCTGCCAAAAGTATTCAGCAGCATGCAAGGTAAGATTTAATAATATTATTATTATTATTATATTTCCCTTCCATTGCATTGGCTACTTCGAACCGGACGATCGTCAGTCAGTAGAATACCCTAGGAAGCGCTCATGGAAGACGGTCCTGGGTAGGGACCGACCCGGGCTACGCGAAAAACCTAATTTCGTGTGCTGCCAAAAGTATTCAGCAGCAAATTAATATGTAATATTATTATTATATTTCCCTTCCATTGCATGGGCTACTTCGAACCGGCTGGTCGTCAGTAGAATACCCTTGGCATCGCTCATGGAAGACGGTCCTGGGTAGGGACCGACCCGGGCTACGCGAAAAACCTAATTTCGTGTGCTGCCAAAAGTATTCAGCAGCAAATTAATATGTAATATTATTATTATATTTCCCTTCCATTGCATGGGCTACTTCGAACCGGCTGGTCGTCAGTAGAATACCCTTGGCATCGCTCATGGAAGACGGTCCTGGGTAGGGACCGACCCGGGCTACGCGAAAAACCTAATTTCGTGTGCTGCCAAAAGTAATCAGCAGCAAGGTAAGATTTAATAATATTATTATTATTATTATATTTCCCTTCCATTGCATGGGCTACTTCGAACCGGCTGGTCGTCAGTAGAATACCCTTGGCATCGCTCATGGAAGACGGTCCTGGGTAGGGACCGACCCGGGCTACGCGAAAAACCTAATTTCGTGTGCTGCCAAAAGTATTCAGCAGCAAATTAATATGTAATATTATTATTATATTTCCCTTCCATTGCATGGGCTACTTCGAACCGGCTGGTCGTCAGTAGAATACCCTTGGCAGCGCTCATGGAAGACGGTCTTGGGTAGGGACCGACCCGGGCTACGCGAAAAACCTAATTTCGTGTGCTGCCAAAAGTAATCAGCAGCAAGGTAAGATTTAATAATATTATTATTATTATTATATTTCCCTTCCATTGCATTGGCTACTTCGAACCGGCTGGTCGTCAGTAGAATACCCTTGGCAGCGCTCATGGAAGAAGGTCTTGGGTAGGGACCGACCCGGGCTACGCGAAAAACCTAATTTCGTGTGCTGCCAAAAGTATTCAGCAGCAAATTAATATGTAATATTATTATTATATTTCCCTTCCATTGCATGGGCTACTTCGAACCGGCTGGTCGTCAGTAGAATACCCTTGGCATCGCTCATGGAAGACGGTCCTGGGTAGGGACCGACCCGGGCTACGCGAAAAACCTAATTTCGTGTGCTGCCAAAAGTATTCAGCAGCAAATTAATATGTAATATTATTATTATATTTCCCTTCCATTGCATGGGCTACTTCGAACCGGCTGGTCGTCAGTAGAATACCCTTGGCATCGCTCATGGAAGACGGTCCTGGGTAGGGACCGACCCGGGCTACGCGAAAAACCTAATTTCGTGTGCTGCCAAAAGTATTCAGCAGCATGCAAGGTAAGATTTAATAATATTATTATTATTATTATATTTCCCTTCCATTGCATTGGCTACTTCGAACCGGACGATCGTCAGTCAGTAGAATACCCTAGGAAGCGCTCATGGAAGACGGTCCTGGGTAGGGACCGACCCGGGCTACGCGAAAAACCTAATTTCGTGTGCTGCCAAAAGTATTCAGCAGCAAATTAATATGTAATATTATTATTATATTTCCCTTCCATTGCATGGGCTACTTCGAACCGGCTGGTCGTCAGTAGAATACCCTTGGCATCGCTCATGGAAGACGGTCCTGGGTAGGGACCGACCCGGGCTACGCGAAAAACCTAATTTCGTGTGCTGCCAAAAGTATTCAGCAGCAAATTAATATGTAATATTATTATTATATTTCCCTTCCATTGCATGGGCTACTTCGAACCGGCTGGTCGTCAGTAGAATACCCTTGGCATCGCTCATGGAAGACGGTCCTGGGTAGGGACCGACCCGGGCTACGCGAAAAACCTAATTTCGTGTGCTGCCAAAAGTAATCAGCAGCAAGGTAAGATTTAATAATATTATTATTATTATTATATTTCCCTTCCATTGCATGGGCTACTTCGAACCGGCTGGTCGTCAGTAGAATACCCTTGGCATCGCTCATGGAAGACGGTCCTGGGTAGGGACCGACCCGGGCTACGCGAAAAACCTAATTTCGTGTGCTGCCAAAAGTATTCAGCAGCAAATTAATATGTAATATTATTATTATATTTCCCTTCCATTGCATGGGCTACTTCGAACCGGCTGGTCGTCAGTAGAATACCCTTGGCAGCGCTCATGGAAGACGGTCTTGGGTAGGGACCGACCCGGGCTACGCGAAAAACCTAATTTCGTGTGCTGCCAAAAGTAATCAGCAGCAAGGTAAGATTTAATAATATTATTATTATTATTATATTTCCCTTCCATTGCATTGGCTACTTCGAACCGGCTGGTCGTCAGTAGAATACCCTTGGCAGCGCTCATGGAAGAAGGTCTTGGGTAGGGACCGACCCGGGCTACGCGAAAAACCTAATTTCGTGTGCTGCCAAAAGTATTCAGCAGCAAATTAATATGTAATATTATTATTATATTTCCCTTCCATTGCATGGGCTACTTCGAACCGGCTGGTCGTCAGTAGAATACCCTTGGCATCGCTCATGGAAGACGGTCCTGGGTAGGGACCGACCCGGGCTACGCGAAAAACCTAATTTCGTGTGCTGCCAAAAGTATTCAGCAGCAAATTAATATGTAATATTATTATTATATTTCCCTTCCATTGCATGGGCTACTTCGAACCGGCTGGTCGTCAGTAGAATACCCTTGGCATCGCTCATGGAAGACGGTCCTGGGTAGGGACCGACCCGGGCTACGCGAAAAACCTAATTTCGTGTGCTGCCAAAAGTATTCAGCAGCATGCAAGGTAAGATTTAATAATATTATTATTATTATTATATTTCCCTTCCATTGCATTGGCTACTTCGAACCGGACGATCGTCAGTCAGTAGAATACCCTAGGAAGCGCTCATGGAAGACGGTCCTGGGTAGGGACCGACCCGGGCTACGCGAAAAACCTAATTTCGTGTGCTGCCAAAAGTATTCAGCAGCAAATTAATATGTAATATTATTATTATATTTCCCTTCCATTGCATGGGCTACTTCGAACCGGCTGGTCGTCAGTAGAATACCCTTGGCATCGCTCATGGAAGACGGTCCTGGGTAGGGACCGACCCGGGCTACGCGAAAAACCTAATTTCGTGTGCTGCCAAAAGTATTCAGCAGCAAATTAATATGTAATATTATTATTATATTTCCCTTCCATTGCATGGGCTACTTCGAACCGGCTGGTCGTCAGTAGAATACCCTTGGCATCGCTCATGGAAGACGGTCCTGGGTAGGGACCGACCCGGGCTACGCGAAAAACCTAATTTCGTGTGCTGCCAAAAGTAATCAGCAGCAAGGTAAGATTTAATAATATTATTATTATTATTATATTTCCCTTCCATTGCATGGGCTACTTCGAACCGGCTGGTCGTCAGTAGAATACCCTTGGCATCGCTCATGGAAGACGGTCCTGGGTAGGGACCGACCCGGGCTACGCGAAAAACCTAATTTCGTGTGCTGCCAAAAGTATTCAGCAGCAAATTAATATGTAATATTATTATTATATTTCCCTTCCATTGCATGGGCTACTTCGAACCGGCTGGTCGTCAGTAGAATACCCTTGGCATCGCTCATGGAAGACGGTCTTGGGTAGGGACCGACCCGGGCTACGCGAAAAACCTAATTTCGTGTGCTGCCAAAAGTAATCAGCAGCAAGGTAAGATTTAATAATATTATTATTATTATTATATTTCCCTTCCATTGCATGGGCTACTTCGAACCGGCTGGTCGTCAGTAGAATACCCTTGGCAGCGCTCATGGAAGAAGGTCTTGGGTAGGGACCGACCCGGGCTACGCGAAAAACCTAATTTCGTGTGCTGCCAAAAGTATTCAGCAGCAAATTAATATGTAATATTATTATTATATTTCCCTTCCATTGCATGGGCTACTTCGAACCGGCTGGTCGTCAGTAG
>CAMAOG010000192.1:0-18722 GCA_945859605.1 Lumbricus rubellus | reverse complement strand
GCAGCGTAAACGTTTGAGAGCTGTGGTGCGATGATGACGACGACGACGATGGTGGTGATTACGGGAAGACATAATATTTGTCTTGATTTCGACAGGGTTTATCTCGTGCATAATTTTCTTGAAACAACGTCAGCTGAAAATTAATAGTCTTTGTAGGAAACCATTCCTTAGATACCTCTTTAAAAATATATTTCGCCCTTAAATTAAAAGATGAAAGCTGGTTTCGACACCTGTTTTAAGCAGTTTTTAATCGCTCTTCAATCAGGCATAAGAGAAAAAATGACAGTTCTCATGCATGTAGTTTTACTAAACTGGGCGAGGTCATAAGATGGCACCACGCTAAAAACCGCAATTAACGAGCAAGCAAATAATAATTATTATGTTCAACAATAACAGTGGCCAGGGCAAATAAATGTTATAGATGAATTAGCTAATTAATTTTTTAAGAGGGTGAGAACTTATTTGTACGCAGGAGGGAGGGTCCACAAAATTTACGAGGGCTGAAGGCAGGGCTGAAAGTGAGCCGGGTCTGTCAGGGTCTGCGACCTGGCATTGATTTTCGTCACCTTACTGGTGCCGGGTCTCAGCCTGGTCGCAAGTTTAGCAATTTTTGGGCAAACCAGGACTATTTTAATGGAATTTTTAGAACTGCACAACCCCTTCTTTTCCTTTCTCATGCTCCATGGTAAATTACTTCCAATCGGAGGACAATGACCATCTTTTGCTAGTTTTAACTAAACAGAAGTGCTTCTACAACTGCACAAATCCATTTAGAACTGCACATTTTGTGTACAACTGCACTTTAAAAATAGCCACATGGCAAACAAATAAAAACACCGTCTTCGTATAGCCTACCTCCTCCGTGCTAATAAAAACATGTCATCAGATAGACTACAAAAATAGGTAAAAATGTATAATTTTTATTTGTTTTGCAAATGACTAGGAATAAAAGTTGTCAGAAAAATTGTCGGCTCAAAGGCGTCGGCTCGTCCGCCAAAGTCAGACTAGGCAACTTTTCCGTACCACTTCCAACCCTGGTTGATGCCTAAAAAAATTACGATGTTTTGCGCAGCTAATAATAATGAAGTTAGGTCTACTAAGTTTTCTATGAAGAAAATATTATACTCCTTCATTTATCTCGTGCACAATAATTTCTCTCGGCTTCTGATAACTTTCATGCGCAAGAAAACCGATCATAATTATAACTTTCCAATTTTCGCTGTAAATGCGACGATTGCTGGTGTTTAGACACCTGTTTTTAATTTTCTATTGGTCTTATAAGCTTTTGTAAGACGGCTTCTGCATGTAAACGTTTACTGGTCTAGTACCTTGCTCATAAGTGCTGTAATACGCCGAGTAAATTTCTGTCCAGGGTAACGGCCTCTGTTGTCATAGACCCTGGTCAAATTGGAATCCTCCTCCTCTGCATGTAACATGCAAACCCAGATTGAACAAAAAATTTAAGATTTCCTCAGCCAAATTGGCGCTAAATACTGAAGACCATTATGCTACAATCACAAAGCTATCGATTTGAGAATCGGATGTGGGCACACAGTTCTATTATAAGCATCCCCATTTTCTTAGACTCGGTATATAGTTGTATAGGGGGGGGGCACTAACTAATGGACTAAATATAAAACTTGCACAATGCATGGGCGATGACTGTTACAGTAGTGCGTTGATAATGACGACAATAATGATGATGATTAGGTTGCTTTCCATCGGAATGAAATAATATTTATCCTGATTTTGACATGATTTATCACGTGCAAAATTTACTAAGTAAACGTCTGCATTATAAGGCTGCAAACGAAACTGATCTCTTAGATACCTCTTTTAACTGTAATTTCTTCCTATAAGTTAATGAAAAGCTGTTCTTACACCTATTTTAAGTGCTTTCTATTCGCTTTATAGGCAAGCCTAAGAGAACTAAAGCTGTTGAATCTAAAAAAAGTGAGGTATATAATAGGTCAACAACCGCAACTGTCACTAGAAACCCACAATAAAAGAGTAACCAAATAATGACGATGTTTCACATTAATAGTGGCTACGGCAAAATAAACGTTTTATAGATTACTTAGCAAATTAACTTTTTTGAGTGGAAGGTGAGAAGCTTATTTGTACGTTCGCATGAGGAAAGTTCCGCAAAATATACGAGGGCTGAAGGCATGAAATTACTATGTTTTGCTCACGAAATATAACGGTAGTTACGAAATTTTCATGAAGAAGAACTTATGGTCCTGGTTGTCGACTTCATTCATTTATCTCGTGCGCAATTTCTTACAACTTCTGATAACTATCCTGCTCAAGAAAATGATCTTTAGATTCTCCAATTCACGCTGTGAATGCGACGATTGCTGCTTTTAGACACCTGTTTTAAATTTTATTTTTGCTTTATAAATTATGAGAGACATGCATTCCAGTGATTTTAAAGTACCGTTCATTAGGCCAAGATGGCTCTAAATACTGAAGACCCCTGCTATCATAAAGGTAGCAGGTAGCCTATAGATAAGGTAAGCGGGTGTAGGTATACGCAGTTCGTCTTCATTTTCTTAGACTCTGCATATGTAAGCGGATTGTGCGATTCTGTAAACTGTGGTCAGATTATCACGACGCCAGTCTGCGTAAGCATCACAGCTAAGTTGTATGGAGGCACGAGTGGATTATGACACGTAGGACTAAATTTATGACAGCGTAGATGTACTACTGTCGCGACCCCCATTTTCGGAAACTGCCAGGTGTTTCCAAACGAGGTGCCACGCTGTTGGAGCGGCGTCCGTGAATTGAGGGGAACCGAAGATAATGCGAAATAAGCAGGGTCAGCAGTTTCTACGGTATATATGCGCCAGGGCAGAGTCAATTCCTGATTGGCCGTAAGGGAGGGTAGCTTCCACCACTTCAGGCCGGGGTTGTCTTACACAGGTACCAAGGATAGCTCGAGTGGAAGGGACATACAGCTCAGCGGCTCTCGGTCTGAGAGCAACGACTTCATTTGCATAAAGGTCGTCAGGGTTCGAATCCGCTCCAACAGGTTTTTGGATCCCCCTTTCCTTTAGTGGTGTTACCACTTCCCTTAGCCGTTCCGAAACCACCTCACCTTCCTTCGAAGAAGGGTTAAACTGACCCGGGCGTTCATGCAATTGACTTATCTCGTTATTTAGGTGCTCTATTTGAGAATCATGGCGCTCCATAAATTCTGCTAGTGTGCCTGTGAAGGACTGTAGAAGTTCAACGACTCCTGTTTTACTCATCCCCTCGGGGTCATTATCATCCGGGGTTTCTCCTTCCTCATTCTCTTCCCTATTCTCCTCCACCTCGTCTTCATAAGATACCTCGGACATTTCAGGGTTATCTTAAGTCAAAGTTATTCAATACTCGTTTAGATTATTTAATTAAGCAAACGTATCTTAACTGCAGTTGACAAACTTTGTCAATGTTTAACAATAGTTAAAATTAAAAGCAACGTTCTCGTACGCTGTACAACATTCACTATTCAGAGTCTGTTCCGTAAGATTTAACTACACGACTTAATTATTACACGTTTCTAATACATGTTCTAACTTTACTCTGGTTATTTAAGTAAAACACTTTAGGCTTATGAAGGTTAAATCTTATATCAGTTTTACAGGCGCGTTTCTCTTCTGAGAGAATTGTTCATTATTATCTAATCAATTTATACTCAATCAATTATCTAATTAATTATTGCACACGATCCATTCGTTGCTAATTATCTATCAACACTGCACACAGCCAAAGTATTATTCACAGATTATACTTATTCAATTTCCTCGGTTAAGAAATCAGATAAAACCACAGAGATACTTCTCTACCCCTCCAGTAATTGTTATCGCAGCGATCGGCAATGACGACAATGGCGGTCACAAGGAATCGTCTACCAGAGAATTTACCACGGAAGAATTTCGGTTCTATTTCGTCGACAATTTAGCGTAAAAACTTCCTCCAGACTCTACGGTCTTAACCAGAAGTATCTTCAATATCTCGTTCGTCCGTTGAATTATTAAACGAATTATTTCAATGAAATTTCTGTCAGAATTCTTCTTATTTTTATCAACAATTTCGTCGGCACGAGCACGGAGATGTTGCACCCTCGAAACCTTTCCTCCGTCTGCCGATCTAGCTGTTTCCAGCCAACCAGAGACGACGTCACGTGACTCGTGAGAGTCCCGTGACCGAGGAGGTCCAATCAAAACGGTTGCGTTGCCGCCGATCTAAAAATAGAGTGTCGCAATGCAATATTCTCCGCTAAAAAGGATTACTGCTCCGGCGGTCAGTTCCAAAAAGGGGTTAAACTCCGAGGACCGCTCGCAAATTTAGCAAGGCCGCGAATCTAGGCCGCAAATCGTTTTAGGCCGCAAATTTATAATTAACGATCGGAATTTCCACGATCGTTACACTTCCCCCCACTTAGTCCGAAATTTTCCACCATAGAGGAAAATTTATCAGCTCCTGCTGATCATAACCGAGAAACATTATGCAACGGTACCGTAGAGGATACCATAATGTAAACAATAACCGAACATCAACACAATCAACTAAAGAGAGTTCGCTAAATCACATCAACTGCGATTACAATATGGCTAGAGATGTACCACCTCTCAAGTATATCTCACAAAACTTTGCAAGTCATTGCACAACTAAGAATTTGCAAAAGGCATATCTCTAAACGAAACGCATGAACACACAACAGCTTCTATCACAATTGCAGCGAGTGATTCTACTATCAGTTACATCTTAAGCGGTACGAGATGGCAGCAGCAACTGATCAAGGATAATAGCAAAGCACGACAGGTTAATCAACATTCATAGTACTGTAATCATGATTTTTCATCCAATACCATCACTTGCTCGGGACCACTTACAAGGATAAATAAATGTCTTCCTAAACACTAACAGGTCATGTCCCGGCACCATATTCAGTAATATTATCAATTAAACAGCACAACATACCAAAGCATATCAATAACTACAGCACAAGACATCTTAAATGTCAAAGCGACTATTTATCCCATCACTCTGACAATTCATTTGCACACAGCATCACCAAATCCTGTTCCTAACCAGTCAGACCACACTACTGCTCACGTATTACTCAGGGCTAGAAATTGACAACACTTTTAACTAATGCTGTATTCCATTTACACCACCCTTACAGACACTACATACAACCACCAACGATTGCAACAACTCCTTTCTGAGCATTCATAAACATGGGCAGTCAGCACATCATCACAGACAGAACACATTACACTTAGGCTGAGACTACTAAACAAAGGCTTTCTGTTTAGCTAAGCATTATCAATACGCACTAGGGCGGCATTATCCTCGACCTATGCAATAGTTTCTCCACGTCCCCCTTCCAAGACGGAGTATGACAGAGCAGACCACCCGAGACAAGTTAAACAAAGGGGTTTACTGTTTAGTAAAACATACCCAAGAAACTAACGGGTTTCTCCCTGACCTAAGCTATGACCTCTCCACGTCTACCTTACAAGACGGAGTACAACAGAGCAGAACAGTAACGCTAACTGGTAAACAAAAGGATTTACTGCTTAGTAAAGCATACCTAAGAACTAGGCCGTCTACAGCTCACAACTCTAAACACTAGGTCATCTGTCTCACCTCTCATATAATCTAAACTGACTGCGGGGACATTAGACTACTTGCAAGTCTACAATCTGTCTTACACACAAACTAGTCGGAGCTTACACATCACACAGACATACTAGTTCTTTTCAGACATTCAACCCATACAACTCACTAGTCAACATCCAAGGACTACTTTCACCAACTGCTACTGTACTAAAGCTACTCACAATCCAACATGCTGCATTATACTCTACTAACTTTTATGATTATGCACATTCAACTTTAAAATACATTCACAACATTTGCCTTTCTTACTGTGGCAACAACAACAAAACGCAATGCAATAAAACGACAAGTATCAATAATCTTATCCCTAACCATTATTATCATATACATATCAATGAACATAAATAATACTGAACCCAGTGTATCATCATACATCAACTAAGGAAGAGGGGACTCTACCCTCTGAGCTATACCCCGTCGCCATTATGCGACTATCGTCAGCATATTCGCTACCTATACCTTACAGGTCGGACGATATTCCGACGGGGCCGCGAAAGGGGCAAGGTATCTTCTACCTCTGGTTCATCCATATTAACCAGGGCCTCCAAGTCTCTGGGTCCTTCCAGATCCATAGCGGGGCTCAAATCCCAGTCCTTAGGGGGTTCCCCCGTGAATGCTTTGAGCGTGTCTATGTAGACTAACTTGGCTTGGGATCGGGACGACTTTTGAATCTTATACAGCACAGGGCTTAATCGTTCCACAATACGGTAAGGTCCCGTGTAAAGTTTGCACCATTTTTCTTTCAACCCGACTCGTCTCCTCGGATAAAAGTACCACACCCAGGTACCAACGGCGAAAATAGCCGGTTTAACTTTCATGTCGTATCGGAAGTTCCTAGTGGTGGCCTGGCGCTGCATAAATTTTCTGGCGAGTTCAAAATTACTCTGCACATTGTCCAGTTGGGCAGCCACGAAATCATCAGTATTTAACGAAACATCAGCAGATTGTACATCCCCTAGTACTAGATCTATTGGCATACACAACTCCCTAGACAAAAAGAGACGATTAGGGGTGAATCCGGTGCTTTCGCTCTCGCTGGCTCGATACGCGGCGAGGACGAAAGGAAGATGCACATCCCAATCTCGTTGGTTCTGGGCTACCACCTTGGCGAGGAGGGTATTTAGTGTGCGATGGAACCTCTCGACGGCCCCGTTGGTGCTCGGTTTGTAGGGAGTAGTGCGTATTTTGTCGATCTGTAGGCGCCGGCACAAATCTTTGAATAGGGCCGCCTCGAAACACGGCCCTTGGTCCGTCAGAATCTGACGCGGACAACCAAAACGGCAGAAGACTTGCTCCACGAGGACTCGGGCGACTGTGGCGGCCTCCTGGTTCCGAATCGGGTGAGCCTCTGCCCAACGGGTGAAGTGGTCCACTGCCGTCAGGATATAGCGATGCCCTTTGCTGGAGGTAGGATGGGGTCCCGTGATGTCTACTCCAAGGCATTCCATGGGAGCCCCAACAGTCATGGGTTGGATTCGTCCCTGCTTGGGAGGTTTCCCTCGGAAGTACTGGGCACAGGGGACGCATCGCCGCAGACTCATCATCACGTCTTCTCTCCAGCCTGGCCAGTAAGCCCGTTTCTGTAGTTGAGCTTGGGTACGACGAATGCCCATATGGCCTCCGGTGATTCCTTCATGGGCTAACTGGATTAGTGTTGAACGGCGTCTACGGGGCGGGATGAGTTGGCGAACCCGGACCCGACTATCTTCGGAGTCCAGCCAGTTGCGGGTCAACAGATCATCGTGCAGCTCCAGCTGTGGCCATTGAGCTACCAAAGTTTTCACGAGTCCACTCTGGCTTCTGAGCTCATCAGGGAGAGGCGGGTCGTTCGAATCGATTTTCTTCTGAATAACCCAGCCCAGCTCGGCGTCAGCTCTTTGTTCGTCCCGGATGGCGTTCTTGTCCCAGTCAGACGGTAGATCAGTTGGTTCCACCTCGGCGTTCCGCATTTCTCTCACGGCGTGAACCTGATGCGGAAGACGGGACATAGCGTCGGCGTTTCGATGGGCGGTTCCGGCTCGATGTTGTATGTCAAATTCAAATTCTTCGGTGATGGCCAGCCATCTTGCTTGCTGGCCGATGGGTAGAGGCGTTCTTCGGAGCCATTGCAGGGCGGAATGATCGGTACGCAGTAGAAAACGACGTCCTAACAGATATTGTCTGTATGTCTTCAGGAAATACACAATTGCTAATAGTTCTCGTTTAGTAACGTCGTAGTTCCGCTCGGCCAAGGAGCATAGTCGGCTCCCGTAGCAGACGACTCGTTCCTGGCCGCCTTGGACTTGGGATAGGACAGCTCCTACAGCTTCCCCGGAGGCGTCGGTGTCCAGGATGTAAAGGCCGTCATCGTTCGGCAAGGCGAGTATAGGTGCTTCGGTTAGAAGTTCTTTCAACCTGGTGAAGGCAGTCTCGCATTCTGTGGTCCACTGGAACCGGCACCCTTTTCGTGTTAACGCATGCAGCGGTCTCGCTACTTTAGCAAAGTCCAGCACAAATTTCCTGTAATACGAGCACAACCCGATGAACGCCCGAACGTCTCGGAGGCTCTTCGGGGTGGGCCAGTCTCTAACCACAGCGGTTTTCTCTGGGTCCGTCGTGATGCCTTGTTCACTTACTACATGTCCCAAGAACAACACCTGACGTTGAAGCAGGTGACATTTCGTTGGTTTCAGTTTTAGCCCTACCGTTGCTAAGCGTTCCAATACCTGCGTCAGTCGATCCAGATGTGTTTCCAGATCCTCTGCGAAGACAATGATATCGTCCAGATAGATGAGGCACACAGCGAAGTTTAACCCGGCCATTACTAAATTCATCATACGAGAAAAGGTGGCCGGAGAGTTGCAGAGGCCGAAGGGTAGGACCTTGAATTGGAAGCTTCCTCTTCGGGTGATGAAAGCTGTCTTTTCTCGATCTTTCGGGTGGACCGCAACTTGGTGATAGCCGGCGCGTAGGTCGAAGGTACTGAACCACTTCGCCCCAGCCAGAGCGTCCAGGCTTTCACTGATAAGAAGTAAAGGGTAGGCGTCCTTCCGGGTCTACACAGAACCTCGGCGTACCATCTCGCTTCTTCACCATCACCACATTGCTGGCCCACGCGGAAGCGGACGGTTCAATTAATTTTTGTTGTAGCATCTGGCTCACTTGCTCATCGATGACTGGCAGCAGTGTCAGTGGTTGTCGGCGGAGCGATTGTCTGACGGGACTCTCGTTTCCCGTCTCAATCTCGTGCTGTATCACCTCAGTGAAACCCAAGTCCCATTCGTTCATCGAAAATGCATTTACGTTTCTCATAATGATCTGCCGGAGCTGTTCTTGCACTTCTCCGGGCACATCATCCGCAATTTCTTTCCAGAGGGGCGAAAGCGTTTCGATGATTGCCTCTTCAGTTGGCTTGTTTTCGGCCTCTGTTACTGTCGCACAGCCGGCCGAGGTTGTAGCGGGTTCGTCCTCACCCATCACCGTAACCGGTTCTGCTATGCACTGAACACCCTTCTTGATCCAAATCTGTTCAGCAGTAGGGTTCATGACACGAAGCGGTAGGTCAAGTATTCGATCGGGAAGTAGTGTGCCTGCCAAGATCAACCCCGAGTCCAGCAATCGAGGGTTAACCGCCCAGCAGGTCGCTGATGCCTTCAAGCTAGGCACCACCGCATGGGTTTCGACGTTCATTTCGCTATTGGGTGCAATTAGGGTGTCACGAGATACCACAATTCTCCTACACAGTCCGGAGTGCGTTTTACCATGAACGGTGAACTTGTGCCTTCCCACCACAATCCAGTTATGACCCACATGCCATAAAACGTTTTCGTCCTTCATCCACGAGAGACCCAGAATTAGTTCGGAAACCTGTTCAGTCACCAAACAGGGTATCTCGAATGGTCGGCCTTCAATCTGCAACTTCAGTTTCGTTTCGCCGAGTACACGGATGGCTGAACCGTTTGCTGCTAACAGGGATTGCTTAGAGTGTTGGATTTCGGCAGGGTCTACCAACGAAGCAGGGCACAGAGTCATTTCACACCCCGAGTCCAGCAGCCCCAGCAAATGTTTACCTTTTATGGTTACTGAAAGGTAAGCGTCATTTCGACCCTTCACATGTCTCGCATTGTTCACCGTGTTCGATTCTGGTTCTTGTTCTTGTTCTCTCTGCCATGTGTTGTCTGTCCTGCTAGGGCAAACTCGAGAAAGGTGCCCGGGTTGATTACACTCGTAGCAGCGTCTGTTGTCTCGGGCTTCTCCTTGGAAACGGTTATTTGGACGGCGATCCCCCGGTTGATTTCTGAAGCCATTGTTCTCCTTTGGTTGAAACGGTCGTCGCGGTTGCCACTGTCGAAATTGTCCATCAGCAGAAGTAGTATTCGGTTGCGGGGACCACTTCTGAAGCATTTCTTCCATCTTCCGGGTCATCTGTTCTTGAAGTCGGTTCAACTTTTCGTCAAGGTCAAGTTCGGTTTCCTTCACATTCGAAATGCGCCCAGGACGACGATCACGACGATCGGCAGCGTCTTCATCCGACCAGCGATAGCCTTCCAGTCTCATGGCGATTTTGTAGGCGTTGTCTAAGGTGGCTGGTTCTCTTTCTCGTACCTTCAGGGCCAGATCTTTATCTTGTAGAGCATCCAGGAATGCTCTGATAGCGATGGTCTCGCTGTGCGTTGATGTTGGTCCCGGAAATGCGAGGATCATCAGTTTCCGGATATCTTGAGCCAGTGAACCAAGGTCCTCGCCCACCTTCTGACGACGAGTGTTCAATTTAGTTTGATACAGAGCAGCTTGATCGGTGCTTCCGTATCGCAGTTTCAACCTACTGACCAGATCAGCACTGGTCACCAAAGCTTCAGAGTCAAATTCGTGTAGCAGTTGATCGACAGGTTCAACCAAGGCACAGGTCAGTTGGGCCAGCTTCTCTTCCTCAGTCCATCTATTGTTCTTCGAGCATACCTCGAATTTCTTGAGGAATACTTCCACCGACGTCTTACCATTGTAGCGGTCCAGCTTCATTTGCGATTTCACTCTTCTATCTGGAAAATTTGAAGATTCAGGTTGTAGTTTCCCAGCAGGTTCTTTCTTTTCACTAGCAATTTCTTGGACTGCATTGTCGATTGTCGTAGATGAATTCTGTGGAGGTTCTCTGAGTGTCTGCAGCAGGAGGCGGAGCAGTTCTTCTTGATTGAAATTCTTATGATGCTCACCGGGTCTGGTTTCGCTTGCACTGTTCAGTTTCACAGCAGTAGCACTGTTCGATTTCACCACAGAGTTTATCGGAACTGTTTGTGTCGCTGACGATTGCACAGATTTATTCAGCGTTGAAATCTGTTCATCATGGGCGGTTGGATCAGCGACCAGATGCTGATATGGCGTGTAAGGCATGTACGAAGGCTGACTTGCCTTCCACCGTTGATATTCGCAGCTTTGTGTCACGTGGGTTTCCGACGACAGGTTCGGTGTCGACATGAGCGGCTGACCGGAAGGAAGGGTGAGCGTAGATACTCGTGGAGCGACGCCAGAGGGCAGGAAAGGTTTTTCGGAAGCCATGACGTTGAGCGACGAAGGGGAAAAGGTGGTAGCCCACGAGATGGTTGTCGTTGTCTGACCGGGATGTGCACCTCGAAGCACCAGATGATTTTCCCTCAGCGATGATGGATCCCCATTATCTGAAACTAACAGTCGTGAGTTAGTAAATGCCTCAACATCATTTTGCCCTAAAGCTACCGCATGGGAATCGAGTACAAGATTATGCAAAGGCCGCATATCTTTTATTTCAGAATGCTCGCTATCCGATAGACATTTTTCAGTTAATTGATTTCTTAATTGCATTTGTTTATTTCGCATGTAATAGTCAAAATCAAAACCTTCATATGCAGTTCTCATATCATGATCATTTATCATTCGAGTGTCTACATTAGCATCATCAGTTGTAACTCGAGTGCTAAATATCACTTTTGGTCGAGCACCATAGAAATTTTCTGGATCATTTAGTTCATCTATTCCTCCAAGAAAATTTCTCTTTCCATCAGCACCTGCACTAATTCTGATGTCACTTGCTACACCTGAGCTTATCTTAGCAGGACCCTCGGTATCCGAACTCAATTCAACCCCGCTTACTCTGGTATCACTTGTTATACCAGCCCTTAGCTTCATCCCACCAATGGTACCACTTCCTGTACCTGCACTGATTTTAACAGGACCCTCGGTATCCGAACTCAATTCAACCCCACTTAGTCTGGTATCACTTGTCGCGACCCCCATTTTCGGAAACTGCCAGGTGTTTCCAAACGAGGTGCCACGCTGTTGGAGCGGCGTCCGTGAATTGAGGGGAACCGAAGATAATGCGAAATAAGCAGGGTCAGCAGTTTCTACGGTATGCGCCAGGGCAGAGTCAAATCCTGATTGGCCGTAAGGGAGGGTAGCTTCCACCACTTCAGGCCGGGGTTGTCTTACACAGGTACCAAGGATAGCTCGAGTGGAAGGGACATACAGCTCAGCGGCTCTCGGTCTGAGAGCAACGACTTCATTTGCATAAAGGTCGTCAGGGTTCGAATCCGCTCCAACAGGTTTTTGGATCCCCCTTTCCTTTAGTGGTGTTACCACTTCCCTTAGCCGTTCCGAAACCACCTCACCTTCCTTCGAAGAAGGGTTAAACTGACCCGGGCGTTCATGCAATTGACTTATCTCGTTATTTAGGTGCTCTATTTGAGAATCATGGCGCTCCATAAATTCTGCTAGTGTGCCTGTGAAGGACTGTAGAAGTTCAACGACTCCTGTTTTACTCATCTCCTCGGGGTCATTATCATCCGGGGTTTCTCCTTCCTCATTCTCTTCCCTATTCTCCTCCACCTCGTCTTCATAAGATACCTCGGACATTTCAGGGTTATCTTAAGTCAAAGTTATTCAATACTCGTTTAGATTATTTAATTAAGCAAACGTATCTTAACTGCAGTTGACAAACTTTGTCAATGTTTAACAATAGTTAAAATTAAAAGCAACGTTCTCGTACGCTGTACAACATTCACTATTCAGAGTCTGTTCCGTAAGATTTAACTACACGACTTAATTATTACACGTTTCTAATACATGTTCTAACTTTACTCTGGTTATTTAACCCATATGTGGCTAGCGTCAGTTTAAACTGACACACAGAAAGTGGCGGTTTTTTTGCTTTTAAGTTGCATTTTCTGTTATTAACCATTTTTAGTTGCTATTCTAAGACCTGTGTGATTATCTTTGTGGATTTATTTCAGTTGTTTTTAGCAGGCGTACTTAGCAAAAAAATATTTTTTTTGATAAATCGAAATATTTAAATATGCATTGTTCAAAAATCAAAAAATAAATAATGTCAACTCATATTTTAATAATATGGTAATGCAAAACTTCACCACAAGCATACTAAAGGTAGTTATGATGACTATTTTAAAAAATAATTTCAGTACTGAAAAATATAAGAATTTTCATACCGTCAGTTTAAACTGACGCTAGCCACATAAGGGGTGGGGTTTTCCCAGTCATATCCACTATGTCCTTCATTGCGTAAACATACTTTTATGTCAGATTGTGAAGCTGTATGTATGTATGTATGTATGTATGTATGTATGTATGTATGTATGTATGTATGTATGTATGTATGTATGTATGTATGTATGTATGTATGTATGTATGTATGTATGTATGTATTTATGCATGCATGTAGGTATGTATGTATGTATGTATGTATGTATGTATGCACATGTATGTATGTATGTATGTATGTATGTATGTATGTATGTATGTATGTATGTATGTATGTATGTATGTATGTATGTATGTATGTATGTATGTATGTATGTATATATGCGTAAGCAAACTTCTATATGAGATTGTGAAGCTTTATGCATGTATGCATGCATGCATTTATGTATGTATGAATGTATGTATGTATGAATGTATGTATGTATGTATAATTATATGCTTGAATGTATGTATGCATGTATGACTTTGTATGTGTGTATATATTTACACGCACGTATGTATGTACGTTGTACGTGAGTATGTATGTACGTACGTATGTATGTATGCATGCAAGTATGCATGTATGTAATATATGTACATACATACATATATACATACCTAACTACATACATGTAGGGCTTGTAGGCCCTATACATTCATACTTACACACATACATAGCTACATACGTACGTACGTACATACATACATACATAATACATACATACAAACATACATACATGCAAATACAATTATGCATGCACACATACCGCTGCGTCCTCTTAGGTCCTCTGATCGGCTTGATCTCTTTGTCCCCCGAGTCAGGACCGCCATGGCTCAATCCAGATCATTTGCCTGCATTGGTCCCTCACTATGGAATAGGCTTCCTCCCATCAGTTCGCTCTGCCATCCTCTCTGGTAGTGTATCCTCGTCTTTCTCTCGTCTAAAAACGTGCCTGTTTTCTAGGGGTTGTACGCACTGGGAGCGCTTCAGAGAGGCTCTTGCTGCGAGAAGCGCTTTTTAAATGGTCAGATACAATACAATACGATACATACATACATGCATACATACATACATACATACATACCGGTACATACATACATGCATACATACATACATACCGTTACATATATACATGCATACATACATACACTGAACCAGAATGTAGACATATGGGGGGTAATGGCGGGTCTGGGTTAATGGGCCGGGGTGGGTGGGTAATGTCCTAAACCCATTAGAAGCAGTTCATATTACTGAAGACTAATAATTTACTGTAAATTGCTACAACTGGAATGTAATGAGCCAGTGTTGCTAGGTATGGGGTACATGTAATTGAAGTAGTTTGATCTTGTAGGCTTACACAACTAAGTCACAACTTAGGCCTATGGTGCGTAATCAAGATCTCAATAAAGATTTATTTTGGTCTACGAACAGTGCTTAAAGTGTGGGAAAATAAGTGCCTGGATGTCCCTTACCTTCCGGGCTGTTCTGGCCAATAATTGACAGGACGGCACTCCGATTTTCAAATAAGTGCATGGACGCCGTCCATGACCGTCCTGCCACACTTTAAGCCATGTCTACGAATCTATATGGGCACTATTCTAACATTTCCCAAAGCGGTCTATATGTTTGGGATGAATAAAACGCTTTGTTTTCTTTCTGCAGCAATGGTTTATGTACAATTGTACACGTACCCTCCTGTGGCTAGCGTCAGTTTAAACTGACGGTTATATTTGGGCCTACAACGGCCTACCTCTGCAATATTTTTTAAAAATCTGGGTGAATACGATGGTTTTGGGTCTAGACAAACACGAAAATGTGAAATAAACCATTAATTTCTGTCATGGTCTGATATGGGTTAAGTAAAACACTTTAGGCTTATGAAGGTTAAATCTTATATCAGTTTTACAGGCGCGTTTCTCTTCTGAGAGAATTGTTCATTATTATCTAATCAATTTATACTCAATCAATTATCTAATTAATTATTGCACACGATCCATTCGTTGCTAATTATCTATCAACACTGCACACAGCCAAAGTATTATTCACAGATTATACTTATTCAATTTCCTCGGTTAAGAAATCAGATAAAACCACAGAGATACTTCTCTACCCCTCCAGTAATTGTTATCGCAGCGATCGGCAATGACGACAATGGCGGTCACAAGGAATCGTCTACCAGAGAATTTACCACGGAAGAATTTCGGTTCTATTTCGTCGACAATTTAGCGTAAAAACTTCCTCCAGACTCTACGATCTTAACCAGAAGTATCTTCAATATCTCGTTCGTCCGTTGAATTATTAAACGAATTATTTCAATGAAATTTCTGTCAGAATTCTTCTTATTTTTATCAACAATTTCGTCGGCACGAGCACGGAGATGTTGCACCCTCGAAACCTTTCCTCCGTCTGCCGATCTAGCTGTTTCCAGCCAACCAGAGACGACGTCACGTGACTCGTGAGAGTCCCGTGACCGAGGAGGTCCAATCAAAACGGTTGCGTTGCCGCCGATCTAAAAATAGAGTGTCGCAATGCAATATTCTCCGCTAAAAAGGATTACTGCTCCGGCGGTCAGTTCCAAAAAGGGGTTAAACTCCGAGGACCGCTCGCAAATTTAGCAAGGCCGCGAATCTAGGCCGCAAATCGTTTTAGGCCGCAAATTTATAATTAACGATCGGAAATTCCACGATCGTTACACTACGATAATGTAGAACCATAATTATATCCTGCAAGAACAGGGTTTGAACTGCTACCATTCTGCCGAACATCCATTCGGCAATCCATACACAACACCATCGGAACAAATCAACCAGTCAGGTATAATTAATATTACTCAAGTACAAAAGCGTCAGATGGATTTTTTTTACCGCACTCTAATCCGCGCCCACTCCTTTGTGCGCTGATTAGGGTGTCCGCGAAAGCGCTTCCCACGTGCAATTTTATCCCCTTGATCTGAAAATGACTTTCTTGAAGCGTCAGATATAACACCGGCGAAGATCAGAAGAAGCATTGATGAAGACGTCGCGAATTAATTTGTCGAACGCTGCTACATCGACTTTGATAAATGAATAAAAGATGGATGAATGGATGGATGAATGGATGGATGGATGAATGGATGGATGAATGAATGGATGGATGAATGGATGGATTGATGGATGGGTGGATGGATGAATGAATGAATGGATGAATAGATGGATGGATGAATGGATGGATGAATGGATGGATGAATGGATGGATGAATGGATGGATGAATGAATGGATGGATGAATGGATGGATGGATTGATGGATGGGTGGATGGATGAATGAATGAATGAATGGATGAATAGATGGATGGATGAATGGATGGATGAATGGATGGATGAATGGATGGATGAATGGATGGATGGATGAATGGATGGATGAATGGATGGATGGATGGATGGATGGATGGATGAATGGATGGATGAATGGATGGATGGATGGATGGGTGGGTGGATGCATGAATGGATGAATTAATGAATGGATGGATGAAGGATGGATGGATGGACGGATGAATGAATGAATGAATGAATGGATGATGGATGGATGGATGAATGAAAGATGGACGAGTTGGCTTCATGTTCGTTGATTTACGATGAAATGCGAAATAAATATATATATAGATATATATATATATATATATATATATATATATATATATATATATATATATACATTCTATGTATTGCGTGAACAACAAAGAGATTATCACGCGCGAAGTTAACAGCTTTTCTGCCTTGCAATAATTATCATAGTCCTTAACGGTTACTTAAAGAATCTTCAAATGCTTTCTCTCATGCGTATCGCTCTACCTGTTCTGCATGCTTACCTGCTTTTACCTGTATACCAATCAACCAATCTGCCAACATGGAGATACGTGTATATATGAGCCTGCCCGCATAGGTACCTGAATACCTGCGTGCATGCCTACTTACATGTTTACCTGTTTGTATGTTCCTGCATATATACTTCATGTAACATTGCTTAGCTGTGCCTATATCTGCATGTTCAATGTTCATTTTCCTTATCTATAGAACATTGCACACCTCCGCGTATCTGCATATATATGTTTTGCAGATGGCGGCCTACGTACACCTGTATAATGGTTCCCTGCCTATACTACCATAGCGCAAGGTTTTGCGCCTACCTCTCTAGTTTCTACGAATGCCTTACTTATCCATCCACTTCCTACCTACTTACGAAGATCTACCAATGCATACCAGCCTTTACCAGGTTCTGCAGTCTATCAATCTGCCTACATACATACCTACCTATATACCTACCTACCTACGTATACCTACCTACCTACCTACCTACCTACCTACCTACCTACCTACCTACCTACCTACCTACCTACCTACCTACCTACCTACCTACCTACCTACCTACCTACCTACCTACCTACCTACCTACCTACCTACCTACCTACCTACGTATACCTACCTACCTACCTACCTACCTACCTACCTACCTACGTAAACCTACCTACCTACCTACCTACCTACATACATACCTACCTACCTACCTACCTACCTACCTACCTACCTACCTACCTACCTACCTACCTACCTACCTACCTACCTACCTACCTACCTACCTATATAACTACCTACCTATCTACCTACCTACCTACCTACCTACTTTGATATACCAATGCCTACCTACCTACCTACCTACCTACCTACCGTCCTACCTACCTACCTTGATATACCAATGCCTACCTGTCTACCTGCCTTCTTGCATACATAATTTTATATTCCCACCTTTGCCTACCAGTTTACATGTAGACTAGAGCCCAACTACGTGTACGCCTACCTGCTTACCTACCTACTTACTCAACCACGTTTACATGCCTGTCTCCCAGTCGGTCTAGAGTCTAGACTCTTCATTAAGATTAATTATATCGTACATTAGATCGGATTATGACATAACATTATAGAGGATTGGATCACTTAGAACGACGTACGGACTTGCATTAGGTTGTAAAACACATCCATAAAATACAACGAAGGTCTCTTGTAATTAAGTTGTGTGTCTCCCTCGACCTATATATATATATATATATATATATATATATATATATATATATATATATATATATATATATATATATATATATATTTATATATATATATATAAAATTATATATATATATATATATATATATATAATTATATATATATATATATTTAATTATATATATTTACATGTATATATAATTATTATATTGGTTCTTCTCTCGGTCTCGACTCCATCTTAATTACTCTTCCAAGCGGAGACGGAAGTGAGGACTGGAAACATTGTCCCCTTCCCACTTCATCATCGTTCTCATCCACTGCTGCCAATAGTAGGCGTTCCATCATTCCAAGTCGAGGCCTAATAATAATTACGGTAATAAAGACGACGACTATGTTACTGTTACAGTTACTGTTACAGTTACTGTTACTGTTACAGTCTATAGCTCCATCATCCATGGGTCACAACAACCGACCTCTCGTCTAACGCGAGTTCAGCATAGATGTCGTCATCGGATACTTATATAAAAACAAA